>KE464011.1:16456-31708 GCA_000387445.2 Pythium aphanidermatum DAOM BR444 | reverse complement strand
GTTTTATGAACGAGGCAAAACAGGATTAGCGACTTGAGATCTTTACGCCCACCACAAGGCCGGCGACGGAAAGGTTCCACGTTCGTCTCCACACAGCTGTCGCCTAGCTGCTCACCTCGGTCTTCCACGATTTCCCACAGCTCCACTGAGCTCACCTATGACTTGTCAGTACCCAGACGATGGCTAGTGTTTACAAACGGCTGTGCTACACAAGCTCTTGGCGTTGGGTGAGGACATCACAGGGACAGCGGATGGACGGATGCCATCGCACAGTGAGTGAGCTGGCGCCAGAACTCCACGACCAAAGCTTCTGCATAGTCCGAACCAGTGGTGCTGTCTTGTATCTCAATGGAGTATTGGGAGAAAGCATAGCGGCTTGGGGACTTTCTCTGGTTGCCACCCATCAAAGCCAACTCCTGCCTTATCTTTGCATGCAGGAGTTTGATTCAATTGGCGTGAAGCGTTACTGTGTCTACTAGTACATCACTTGCCGACGTTCTTCGTGTTTTTCATCGATCACATGTTGGCCTGCTGGCTGAGGGTGTCTTCTGTGGCTGCCTGGATCGCTGCCTCGACGGACGCTTCGCGCTGCGCCGAGCTGGGGCTCTGAGGTGGCGTCGGGTTCGTCAGCTCCGCTCCACGCTCGGCATCAATGGCCTTAAGAAGCTTCTTCATGATGTAGATCGTCTCGCTTGGGTCCGAGACCCAGACCGTCGTGGCAGCGTCACGCGAGCGCGTGTCGTTCCCCGTGCGCGTGAAGCGGTCGCCAACATGGAGACACTCCATGCCTTGAATGCGCGTCTGCAACACATACTTAGAGTTAAGTCTTTCTCCTCATTCAGTGTCTCCTTGTTTCACGTACCAGTGCTTCTCCTTGCAGCTCCTTTGGCAGGAAGCGGAAGACGTACTTTTGCAGTGCCTGAATGCCCAACGCCTTGTTGCCAACGTCAACCCACACGTCGTTGCCACCGTTAAAGGCGCAGAAAGGCACGTTGCAGTCTTTGAGCTCGTGCTGCAGCGTCAGGCAGATTTCCTCCAAATCTTCGTACGTGTAGCGCTTGGTGGTCGTGTTGACGATCCCAATGGCCCGCTGCTTGCGCAGAATGTCCGCTTCCATGTGCAGCAGCTGCGTTGTCTCGCGCAGCGTCTTCTCGGCGATGTCCAGCAGTTCCGTGATGGCTTCATCACTCCAGCGCACGCCTCGACCGTCCTTCCAGAGCTTGCCGTCAATCTCACGCAGGTACACCTTTCCGTCCGCCGTCTTGGTGTAAGTTTCCAGGAGGTAGTTGCACTCGCCGCCCATGACGAGGAAGCGCGCACGCTCTTCCATGGAACAGTCCTCGAGCGCGTCCAAGATGCCGCGCAGGCGCTGCTCATACCGCTCGGGCTTGCCAGGATACCCTGCGGCCGTGACGAGTGACACGACAAGGCCGCGACGCAGCAGCTCGACGATCACTCCGACCATGCCCGAGGCCTTGCTGATGCTGCCACCGTCCTCGTAGATCGTGTCATCGGCATCAAACGTCACGAGCTTGAGCTTGCCGGCGATGGCGTTGACCGTCGAGAGGTTGAGGATGTGGCGCACTTCCTTGAACGTCGGCGGCACGCGCTTGCGCGCCAGCAGGTGCTTGCGCGCGTCATACTCCTTGACAGCGCGCACGAGGTCGAGCGGTAGGAAGATCTTCTTGACATTCGGCAGCAGGCGCTTGAGGCGCGAGTGCTCCGCGTCTTCGACATGCTCGGCGATCATGTCCTGTACGACCTGGAACACCTCAAGCACCGAGAGATGCACGTCGTCCTGCGGGGCGATGATCCACTCGCGGATCAACTCGATCATGGGGTCCTGTTCCTTGAGCATTGTGGGCGTGGGGGCTTCGTGGTCGATTGGCAAATGACGCAGTCGTCAGCGTGTCGCCATTCGCATTCGCATTCACATGCTTCGCATTCACGACGAGGCGGAACGACGGCTAAGTGCGGTTCAGAAACACAGTCGCACTTAGCATGGTAAGGCAGCGGAAGTTCTTAACAGGGCTCGTCACTGTTGCGAGGAAATAAGAAACCAAGCTAGCCCAATAGACCGATATTGAACCGGTTTTACCGAAAGAAATGCTACTCGTGCTGGCGCTTTTTTGGGTTCAGAGCACATGCGCGACGACAAGTTGAAGTGCAGATTGGCACCGCGACATCACGCGAAGACGCTGCGTACACGACGACGATGGTGAAACCGAAGGTATGAGGACGTAGCACTTGATGGGGGCAGCCTGCTGTGCAAAAATGGGCTCAAGAGAGTGCGTGGTTGTCGGGTTATGACAGATGGAGTCCGTGAGTTCCGCTATGTCAAAGCGCAAGTCGATCGGCCTCGCGAATCTGATGGACAGCATGCCCACGTCCCCAGTGGCGAAGCACCGAAGCTCGTTCCATCGAAAGACGAGATTATACAAGCGAAGCTCACTGCGCAACAAGGCCCAGAGTGAAGAACACGACGAGCAAATGGCGAACGTCAAGTCCGAGTCAGTCCCTCACAAGGAAGATGAAACACAACTGCGACTACCAGAGCCAGTTTGCCTTGACGCAGCATGCCACGACGGGATGGAGATGAGCTCCGCTTCCGGCAACGAGATGACGGAAGCCGATCTGTATGAGGCTATTGGCTGTGACGACTTTTTCGAGTTCATCGCCAATCATCACATTGAGCTGAGCGATTCCGAGGCAAACGCCCACGCAACGCGTCAAAATAAAGGGACTTCAGATCGCGTAGTTTTATGTGTAAATGGGTTTCGAGATCCCGTTCAAGGGAAGACACTGCTTCATCAAGCAGCGAAGCGGGCAAACCTCGAAGTTGTGAAAAGCCTACTTTTCCACAATGCAAGCACGATGGCGCAGTGCAAAATGGGGCGAACTGCCTACCATGATGTGATTTCTTCTGGCAGACGTGAATTTGCACTGCCGATTCTGCAAGCACTTTTTGAATATGAGCCGCGTGGAATGGCGGTGGTCGACGCCAACGGGACCCATGTTGTTCACCTTGCTGCCATCCACGGGTGTTTAGACGTCCTCAAATGGTGTGCGTCGCTTTTTTTGACGGAATGGCCCGTCATGATGTCGATCACATCATTCAGTGGTCGAAATGTGCTGCACTACGCAGCATACAACGGCAGACTGAGTGTACTTGAGTGGCTCTTGGACAGCAATGAGATTGGAGGTCCATCGGTCACTTCCATTGATGTGAATGGATACTCCGTGCTTCACTACGCATCGATGGGAGGTCATCTCGACATCTGCCAATGGTTAATCTTACACTCGCCAAGTCGACGCGATATCAACATCACTGCCACAAACAGTGATGGTAACTCAGCTCTCGACCTCGCCCGGCACGAGGAGCTTCAAGCATTTCTAGAAGACATATCACAAGTACCGAACGCTCCCACCAGCGTGGAGTGTATCGGTGCAGACTCCAACTCAATTGGAATTTCGTGGAAACTCGAGGAGACAGTTGATGATGAGCGACTGCGGGAAGTATTGTCAGCGATCTGGTTTGAGCTTGAATACTGCAAGAAACCATCAGGAATTCGAAGAGCAAGTGCAATGCTAGCGATGTTCATGAATATCTCTTCTGGCTCTACAACCGGATCTACGTCGTCATATTTGCTGAATTGGGTGAGGCTTCCTGTGCTTATCGAGCCAGGCGCTCATGAGTACTGGTTGTGTGGTTTGGAAAGCGACTCGGAATATCATGTACGAATGCGTGCATATAATCGAAATGGGTACGGTATATTCTCTGTTCCGAGCCTGGGTGGTGAGTTCAAAACTGCTGCCTGCGACAAGAGTGGATCTCGATCAAGATCAAAGTCGATACGAGGTTTGTTGGCTCTTATACCTTTGCATGGCTTCACTGAAGTGCCATTCATTGGGACACTGGACTTTGAGTTACTGGAAGCAAGGCGATTACTTCATTGCAAGTCGTCTACGTCTGCAATCCCTTTACGATCTTGCCAATCTCGAGGGCAGTTCTATGCCATCGTCTCTCTGAATCTCTCTCTCGATCGGGAGGAGGGAAATTTCGATCGTCCGTGTCAAGGATCCTCAGTTTCCCCTCTTAAGCGCTCTTCATTAAGTACTACCAAAGGATGTCGGTGCCTTTATCGTTTGCGCACTGACATTGCGTCAATTCAGCAAAGTATTCTAATGGCAGGGAACTTGAACGCTTTTCGACATCCTGTTTTTGGGCTTCGAACAAAGTTGAGAGTCCCGGAAGTCTTGGACGCAGAGCTTACTATTGATATACACTACGAGACTCCATCTTCACAATCAACGATAATCGGTGTTGCGCGCATCTCGATGATGGACCTCGTTCGTGGGTTTCCTGCTAAACTTCAGTGGTTAGCGCTTCAGCATCCCCACACAAAAGATAGTTGCGATTGTGACGCATCGCATGGAGAAGTTTTAATTCGCACATTATTCCTTGCCGATGGGATCACAGCGATGCCCCATCCCAACAAGCCTGGCGTTATGTGCTGTACGGCTGAAGAGCTTCTCGTTGAGGACCAAACGCCTCTCCGATCTGTCCCATCGTCAATCTCTCTAGTATCCGTATCATCATCAGCGACAGTATCTTCACCACTTAGTGACGCTGGCGATAGTCCTATCTCCAGCCCAACAAATAGTTCATCAGCATCACCTTCGAACGCCTCAGACACACATGATCAGCTCGGGTTTAAAATTCTTCCACCACTGGACCCATCACCTCGAGTATATTCTTTCGCTTACTATCGGCTTCATCATGAATGCATGGCACAACAGCAAGAAAAACGTTGGATTCAGTTCCTTTGCCGCTATCCGACTCAGTTTCCTTGTGTGGTGACAACGCTTCGCCAGTTACTATGCGTGGATCCTGATGTACTTCGTATATGTGACCGAGGAGCTATCTCCAGGGATGCCAAACTACAGCAGCTTGTGTGGGATGGGATTCCGCCTTTGTCTCGAAGAATGGTGTATATGAGAGTTAGTGGAGCCGATACTAGGCGGCAGCGCTTCAAAGCGGGATACTACGCAAGTCTTCTCCAGCGTGTATCTGCTTCACGAGATGCTGATATCACGACTCTTCCAAGCGGCTTTGACGTAACTCGAAGGCAAGTTCAAGTCGATTTGCAGCGCACCTTCGCAGGTAATCAGTCATGGATCAACTCAACCGAGGGTCTTAAAGCAATGGAGCGCGTCCTGCTTGCATACGCTGTTCACAACGAGAAGATCGGCTACTGCCAGTCCATGAGTTTTATTGTTGGTCGGTTACTGTGCTTATTTCACAGCACAGACCAAGGCGTCAAAGCCGAACAGAGTGAAGAGGAAGATGTTTTTTGGTTGTTGAGCGCACTGTGCGAAGATTACTTTCCTAATTTCTATACTAGCGGTATGACGGGCCTTCATATTGATGCACTAGTACTTGAAGAGCTCTTGCATCGCCGCCTTCCCAAGTTATCACGTCATTTCCAGGTGATGATGAAAAACCCTCCCCAGATGGGTTTGCTACTGGTGACAGGGTGGCTGCTTCCGATGTTCTGCGCTGTCTTCCCAAGTGAGACAAGCTTTCGACTGTTCGACGTATTGCTCTACGAAGGTTCTTCCGTCGTCTTTGCTCTTGTTCTCTCACTCCTCCGCACGACTCAACCACGGATTCTTGCGGAGACAAAAGACTACCAGCAACTCTTTCGTCTACTCAAAGACCGTGACCAGCGTCTCCATGACACAGCCGTACTTATGGAAATTGCATTCGACGAGCACAAGCTCTTGGAGAATGACATCGATGCCTTACGCGAAGGATGCCAAAGGCGTTTTGAAGAGCATATCACAGTCACAGCGTAACAAAAGAAGTAAAGGAGATATTCGAATCTCTATCAATAATGGGCTACCAATAATAATTGGTGTCCATATCATTCAACACGGGTTCGTAACCTTTCTTGTATCTCACAACAGAGGATGTACAGTGCACTGAAGTTCCTCGAAGCAACCATCACTCTGGCATGTTTTGGCGCGGCTTTGGTGGTTCGAAAGGGCAACGTGAGGGGGAAAGGAAAGCACATGGGGGCGACGGACGGCACGCCCAAGACGCCGCGACGCAAGCGCCAGAGGCGGGAACAGGCGGCATCGCAGGCCACGACGCCTCCGCAGAGTACGAGGGCATCACCTGGTGCGAGAAGCACGGGCAAAGACGACGGGGCCCGCGTTGTGTGGCGCGATTCGCCCGCGGAGAAGCAGATCCGAGTGTCAGGCACGGGGAAACTAGCGCAGCAACAAGAAGTACAGGGATTTGTGGGTCGTCTGGCGCGCGCAAGTCTACAGTCACCCCCGGGTGTGACGCCGATCCATCGAGAACAGAGCGATGAGGACGGGAAAGACGCCCGCGAACGTGGCGGGAAGCGCACATCGCTGACGAGACTTGTGCCAGATACTGGGCTGGACGTCGCATTGGAGCGAGCTGTATCTGAGGAACAAGGTGAGATCAACTCTGTCTCGCGGCATATCCTCTTCAGTCCAGAATCGGAGCCAGGAAAGAAGCGTAGCCGACATGGTGAAGAGAAAGCGCCACCGACGCCGTCGGAAATGAAGCGAACGATTTCTGCATCAAGTGGCGATTCACAAGACGACCTGATGGTGCTAGATATGATCGACAAGCGCTTGTCGGGAGGTCCGGAGGATATAGCATCAAGGCAGACTCAGCCAATAGCAAGCAAGTCAGAAGAGATGACAACCTCAACCGTAGCAGAGACGACGCCACATTACACTGGTACGTACGCTACTCCTCCTCGCCATCTTGGCAAGCCAATATTCCACAGTACAGCGAGTACTGCGACCCCTCCTGTCGCCCAGCAAAAGATCGAGTTTGAATCGCCCGATTTCACTGAAGAATCGTGGGAGTTGTTCGATCAGATTGAGTCTCAGTATCAAGCTAGTCAGCAAGTTGCTCAGCAGGGATCATCCCGATCATCCACCCAGGCAGAAATCCTCTCACAGGTTCTTTTACCCGTTCCAGCTCCCCCTCTACGGAGTTATCCAACTGCATCACTGACTAAATCTTCTTTGTCTGCCCCATATGAAGCGAATTCGGTGGTAGTTGAGAGCTCAACAAAAATTTCGTCTCCGTCTATCGGTAAACGGCTTGTATGTGATGACAGTCAGTCAAGTCGTCCAGACCCCACTTCAAAGAAATCAGATGTATCTGAGAGCGTCACGTACAAGCGCCTGCTTGCCTTAGAAGTTGACCGTGACGGGTATAGTCGGCGCTTAGTCATCAGAGCTCTAACTGAAGATGAACACCACACTGACGTGGAGCTGGTTGAAGATTGGTATGATACCGACGTGGAAGCTGGCGATACGATTCATCTAATCCTTTCCGACCGAGATAGACATGGCTTCTTCTCCCAAGACGATGGAGAAGAAGGTAAGGGCGCTGGGCGGATAAGCAACTCCACAGAGCGTGTAGTTGTTGACAATGATCACAACCTCATCGTCATGCATCCCGATCTACTGGTAAGTTGCCAGCATGATCTCATGGGATTCAGTTCTGATCAGTCAATCGATGGATTCAGGTATCTCCAACTAGTGTGACAACTAGTTTTGGGTGTTTGCGAAGAGCAGTGCTTCGAGAAACTCTCAATGTCTCTAGACCAACAAACCAAAAAGCCCTCCTAGGCACACTAAAGCATGAACTATTTCAACAAGCTCTTATTGACGAGAGGTACAGCACCGAGTTCATGGTTAGTCAAGCTCAACGTATCGTCACAACTCAGTAAGTACGTTACAAGTTTCTTGTACTCTTCATTGTCGCACTAACAGTCTTCACCCAGTATACTGCAACTCATCGAAAGTGGCTTGACGGAGGAAACAGCAATGTTTGAACTGGGGAAGGTGATCCAAGACTACCAGAAGTGGCTTTCTGATTCAAGAGGCCGGGGGTTCAAGTTAACGACCAAGCTTCTAATGGCACTTGCCTTCTTATCCACGAGATTCTCGCAGTTGAAGAAATGGTCTGGTCCGTGAAGTGGGGGTTGAAGGGTGCTATAGACGCTTCTGTGCGCGCAACATTTTCCTCCAGCAAGGAAGAAGTTGTGGTTCCGCTCGAGTTGAAAACCGGTAGTAAGATGTACAGCGGAGTCGAACATCAAGGCCAAGTTATCTTGTACACAATTCTCCTGAACGAACGGTATCGGCGAAAATGTCAAGATGGAGTCTTGATGTATGTCCCAGGTATTGAGACGAACAAGATTTCTGCGATGGCAACACATATCCGAGGTCTAATAATCGCGCGGAATAAGTTCGCAACTGCTATGGCTCGAGTCAAAGCAATGGGAAGCACTTCATCTTCTCATCAGCAGCAAAGTCTTCCGCCAATGCTTGGACGTCGGCGGGATTGCGAGAGGTGCTTTCAGTCTGACGAATGTATTCTTCATCACGCCGCTGTTGAAAACGGGAGTGCCACATCAAGTGGACTCGACGATTTGTTTGACAGAAAATTGAATCACCTTAGCAACGAAGATTTTGCGTACTTTCAGAAGTGGAACCGGCTTATTGATCTTGAGCATCAAAACGCAGACAAAAGTCTCCGTGCGTTGTGGCTTGTTGCTGGCTCAAAACGTGAGAAGGACCCTGAAAGTGTGTGTATCGCCCAGCTTTGCCTACTTTCTGACGAACCATCATCACATGGTTCAAATGGCTCCAAGAGATCGCGACGCTTATTATTCAAGAGGGACAAGCGGGCGCTCGATACACTACGCTCTGTCTCGTTCCTTGAACAGCGATTTAGAGTAGATGATCGAGTCATTTTGTCGGTGGAATCGATTGACGAGAAGAAACTGCTCGTCTATGTCGTGAAGGGCAGCATTTCAGCTCTCACAAAGGACATCATTTCGATTGAAACCTTTCAAGCAGTACCTTCCATTGTCCTTACAGGGCAATCTGTTGTTGGGAATATGTACACATGGCGTATTGACAAGGATGTTGTCTCCAGCGGTCTTGGCCGTGCGAAGGAGAATTTAGTTAAACTGTTTATGGGTCCGGCTCCCGAGAGTGTTTCTGAGGGAACGGACCGAAAGCTACGCGCAGATCTGCTTCTCAATCCAGCATCTCAACTTTCTTTAACACAAAAGATCGAAGAAGTTGGTGACGTCCGCAGACGAAAACTGCTCGTGCAGTTGATGAGGCCTCGCTTCCGATCGTTGTCGTTCCAGGAGTTAATTAACTCTAAGAAATCTCGATCTAGTGATATGCTTACGGAAGAAGAGCTCGTCGAGGAATTTCATCTTCTTAACATTGATCAACAGCGAGCCGTCGTCAAGGTCCTTAACTCTCTTGATTACGCATTGATTCTGGGAATGCCCGGAACAGGGAAAACCTCGACAATTGCCTTCGCTGTCAAAGTTTTAATCTACCTGGGGTTTTCGGTGTTGATCACAAGCTACACTCACTCCGCTGTGGATAACCTGTTACTGAAACTGCTCGGAAAGAATATTCCGATGATTCGAGTCGGTAACTCAGCTCAAATCCACTCCGAACTTGTTCCGTTTACGCTTGAGAATCAATTGGTGATGGGCGGAGAACAGAAGATGTCTGTTGAAGCCGTACAGACCAAGATCAAGGAAGCAAAATTGGTTGGGTCGACGTGTCTTGGCGTGAATAGCCATGTAATGTTTTCGAAGCGTCGTTTCGACTTCTGTATTGTTGATGAAGCGACTCAAACGACCGAGCCAGTGGTCCTCGGACCCCTTCGGTGTGCTGACACCTTTGTCCTTGTGGGTGATCATTACCAGCTACCGCCATTGGTTACAAATCCCCAAGCAAGGAAAGAAGGTATGGACGTCAGCCTGTTTCGACGTCTGTCTGAAGCCCACCCAGAAGCAACTCAACAACTGAGTTTCCAGTATCGCATGAACAGTGACATCATGATGCTTGCAAATCGTTTGGTATATGGAGACAAATTGAAATGCGGCTCACATATAGTTGCCTCGAATTCCTTGTCGTCTCACTTGGATGAGAGCACCATGAAGGTTATCCGCGCCTATTGGCCCCGGAATGTTCTTGAGAATGCTAACGGTGTTCAGTTTATTGATACTGATAGTTTACCTGCGGTTAGTGAAGTCTCCATGAGCACTCAAGGTCGAGGAAGAAAACTGGAAAATGCAGTCGAAGCGCAAATTATCGCGGGTCTTGTGCACATTCTTGTTGCTGCAGGAGTCACGCCGAAAGAGGTTGCAGTCATTTCTCCATTCAGATCTCAGGTGTCACTGATTGTGCAACACATTCGAAGTCTGCTAGGCGGTGCTGGGTCTGAATCTATTGAAGTTAGTACGATCGACAAATACCAAGGCAAGGACAAGGACGTAATTCTTGTATCTTTCGTTCGCTCCAATGAAGAAAAAATGGTTGGAGAGCTTCTGACAGACTGGCGACGTATCAACGTCGCTCTCACAAGAGCCAAGCAAAAACTTATTCTAGTTGGCTCAAAAGAGACTCTTCGATTGGGGAGTGCGCTATTTAGTGTTCTGACACAATTGATCGACGAGAGAGGGTGGAGTTATCGGCTTCACCAAGATGCGTTGCAAGAGCTAGGGAATGCAGTCAGCCTTGTCGGAGAAGCAGCATCAGCCAACACGAAATCAACAAGCCGATCAGTAGAGCCAGAGCCTGAAACTGAAACATTTCGAATGCACCAAGGCCAAGCGTCTGGAGATATTGAGACGCTTGTGCCAACAACAGTTCGGCTCCGTTATTCAAGTCGTGCTGACCAAGCCAACATCCATTTCCCCGTCACGCGAGACATCTTGGGGGAACGAAAGTTCAGATAGCGCATCTGACTTCTAACAACTGGGTAAGACTCGAGCAACTGTGTTCTGTCCCGTGGTCTCACCAGGATGAGGTGCTGAAGTATCTGCTGCAGGCAAATGACCTTGCACCCACATAATGGGTTCTCCTTGAAGGCATTGTGATGAGGTTTTCTAGTTTCGAGTGACATGTTGAAGCGTCTGGTCTGAAGAGGTTGGGCATGAAGCCATCTGGCAGGCAATTATGGTTTGGGATGCGTGGGTTCCACCATTGACTCATTGGAAGGTGTCCGGCTACATGGACATACAGTGATCGCTAGTTTGATATCCAGACCCGGTTTCACCTCCTTGATTCCCATCCAGATGGACTTGATGCGAGTTCCGCGAGCCAGCCTTCCACCTTCGATTCGAAGGTGGAAGACTTCGATGCATGGTGGGTGGTGAGAGGTACGATGAGTAGCTTCTGTCCCCGCCTCACACAACCACTTTTGGGTTGGTGGAGTTAAGATGAAGAGCTTCAGGCGCCCCTTACGCGTTGCTACCTTTGTTGCCGTGGTGCTTGCGAGCATGGCTCCAAGTAGCGACGCGGGCTCTCTTCGCGGACTGCAAGTGTACGATGAACAAGACGGCAAGGGGGCATCAAAAGAGCTGAACGGTGACTCGTTCTTCCGTCGTGGTAAACTGCTTGGCGCATCAGAGTCTGCTATTGATAGTGACGATTCACTTGATGAGGATCTAGCCACTGGCGAGGATTCAGAGTCGCTTGTGGACTTGGATGATGACTACCGCGTTACTGATACCAGTAGCGGTGAAGACTATGGTGACCGTGACGATGTTACCGGCAGCAGTGATGGCAGCGATGAGAACAGCGGTAGCAGCGATGGAGATGTGAACGAAGGAAGCGGAATGGGTGATATAGATGGTGATGAAGATGATCTCGTTGGGGAAGATGCAGTTACCGATCTCGCCGATTCCAATGAAACCCGTGACAGTACTGGCAGCGTGAAACAGCAAACACTGCCGACCCCTTCTCCAAGTGCGCCAGCAGAAACGAAGCCGGCTGTGACAGTGACCCCAATCGGCGAGTCTGCAGCAGCCGCGAAGGATATCGCCTCTATCGATAAGTCAGCTATTCAACGCGATCCAACAAGCTATGGTGTCGCTACCACTTCGCCTCCAGCGTCTGCGACGACCCCGCCACCTCCCCCAATCGGCGAATCGGCCGCTGCTGCGAAGGATATCGCATCCATCGACAAATCAGCCATTCTGCGCGACCCAACAAGCTACGGTGTTGTCACGACCGAGCCTCTGAACGAAAGCCCTGCAGCTACCCACCCTATCGCACCCATTACCTCGTCACCAGAACCAGCCGAGACCAACCCCAAGCAGGTTGGCATATAGATGGAAGGATTTAAGGTGTGTAACTGGAGTTCCATTTTATTGTCGTGTAATCTCAAGTGTAATACTCGTCTCCTGTCTACTCACCTTCCATGAGCAACACCCCACAAGCAGACCAGAAATATAAAGCAAGTAGCATCGAGAGTCGACACCCCACGAGAACGTCGCGACAACATGCCTCCTTTGCCATCTTCCTTTCAGCGATGTCTTGACATAAGGCCACGTGGGTACAGTCGACCCGTCACTCACTCGGGGCTGGTTCGGCTTTGTGCCCCCAGCTGGCCAGGAAGAGCTCCGGATCTCGCGACATCCTCATGGACTCCATGACTTGATGATGAAGCGATGGCTGCTCCTCTCCGACCAGCTGCTGGTGCCGCACATTCCATGATAAGCGCAAGTGTGTCCTTCGCTGAAGGATCGTCGTCGTCTCGGAGCGAACCAGTCAGCCCCACTCGAGGTTCCAACTCAACCACTTCACTTCGCATTGTTGACTCCCGAGACCAAACAGCATGAAGAGCTTTGTGACCAAGATCCTCCTCGCGGCGCTCGCCGCGGCTGCCCTCACGGCCTCGACCACGGTCGACGCGCGTGCGCTCCGTGTCATGGATGACGAGGCCTCGTACGGTGGTGATGACTACACCCCAGAGGCCACCGAGGCTACCGAGGACGCGGACAACGACCTCGATGCCCTTGTCGATGACTACTCGCCATCGGATGACGCTGCTGGCAGCGACGCCGGAAGCCTCTTTGGCAGTGCCGACGGCAGTGCGGAGGGCAGCGACGCTGGCAGCCTCGATGGTAGCAGCAGCAGCAGCAGCGGCAGCTCGGAAGAGGACCCATTCGCCGAGATCCCGGACAGTGCCGTTGAAGACGGCGCCGATGAGGCCGTCGCGGAACCAGTGTACGATGAGGAAGAGACCTCGGAGCCAGTGGTGCCAATGGCCTCGGCCTCGGACATTGAGACGTACGACGAGTCCATCTAAGCTGTAGAGTTCGATATGCACGAAATATATTAAAGCAGTGTGACCATCCTATCTCCATCTTCTTCAGCATGCTGATGCTCATCGGTTGCGTATTCTCTCGATGTCGAGCGCCTTCATTTCGGAGAGATACAACGGGTTCACACCGGCCTTGACTAGCTCGTCGATTTCCTGGAGACGGATACGTTCGAGTTTGTCTAGCTCCTTTGCAAACTCCTCTTTCAGGGCTTGGCCTTCGGCCTGCTTCTTCACGAAGACTTCTTTCTTCATCTTCTCCTTCTCTTCGATTTGCGACTGCAGCACTTGTCGATGCTCCAAACTCGCGACTTTCTTCTTCTCGTTGGTCTCCTTCACACGTGCCTTGTCCGTCTCCACTTGGTTCATGATCGACTCGTACTCCTTTTGCTGCATTGTCGCCTCCTTGATCCGTGCTCGCTGTCGATGCAACGCCTGTGCCTCGCGTGCTCGACGAAGTTCTTCCATCTCTTGCTTCTGCTTCTTCATCAGAGCTACTTCGGCCTCTCGAGCCTGCCGCTCTCGTGCTTCGGCGGCTCGTTTGGCTCGTAATTCATCGAGTTCGGCCTTCTCATTCGCCATTTTCTCTTGCATTGAACGCAGTTTCGCACACCGCAGCTCCGCTTCATGACGCTTTCGAGCTTCTTCTTCTTCTAATGCGCGTTGTTCTTCTGCTTTCTTGAGCTGATACGCGATGACGCGCTCTTCTTCTTCTCGGATGCGTCGTTTCTCTTCTTCTTTCTTCGCCAGTGCGATCTCGTTGAACTTTTTGATCTCTTCCATGGCCTGTTGTGACCGCTCTGCCTTGTGTCGTTCCTTCTCAGCTTCTTCTTCTTGCTGCCGCTTGATCTTTGCCAACATCTCGCTCGCCTCTTTGGCGATGATATTATTCTCTCTCGCTCGCTGCTTCTTTCGCTCTTCGATCTGTTCCTCGAGCACTTTTCGATCAGCGTATCGCTTTACTTTCTTGCCTTCATCGATCTCATCTTGTTTCTTCAAGCCCTCGAGTCGATCCACTTCCATGAGCAAATTCATCTTCTCATCGTACACGTGCTTATCTTCATCCAGCTCTTCCTTGAGCTTCTTCTGTTGGTCTCGGATCGTGAAGGCTTGAGCTCGTGCCCCCAGTGTTCGAATGAGCTTGACGCTGTCGTGGTCTTGCTCCTTGAGGATCGTCGCACGACGCAGCACTTCTTGCTTCTCCGCCTCGAGGATCTTCTCGATTTCGCTCTTCGGGGCTCGCTTCGCGGCCTCCTCGCCCAGTTTCATCATGTGTTCTTTCCGCTTCTTGGACGACAGACGCATGTGCTCCTGCTCCAAGTCTCGCTTCGCCTCCAATTCTTCCAGCTGCGCGGGATTCAGGATCTTGGTTTCGTGCTTCATGCGCAACAACTCGTCTTCGTCCAGTAATGTCTTGGGTCGTGACTTGGCCATCACTACGGACGAGCTCGTCTTCTTAGGCTCATGAGCTTCCTGGTTGCTGCCTCCCCCACCCACAATGTCACGTCCTGCTTGCATCGTGCGGGCATTCTTCGATGGCTTGACGCCAGAGCCAAAGAGAGAGTCATCGACCTGAGGAGAGTGAGCCACTCGCCGATAACGACGACTCGTACTGCCTCCTGACGAGGACTCGCGGCTCGTCGCTGACGCCGTGCGCATATTCATGCCGGTGCACTTGTCTAGGCTCCAGTTAAGAGCTTCCAATGCACTTCGCTTCACGCCATGAGCAGGGATCAACCCGTATAAATAGCGACACGTTTCTGATGTAAAAATGATGAAGACCCCTTTGGCAGTATGAGAGACTGATGGAAGCTGGGGAATGAGCACTTGCTACGACTTCTACTGCAGGGGACATAATCGCGGAGAGATACAGAGTGAATGGACATCAAATCCGATACCCACCACGCTCAGCTGTTGGGCTGTTGGTGGTGCAGCAAAACCTACTTCCATTAACGGCTCGCTTTAAACCCTTCTAGCGATTCAAATTGTCGGAAGCGTTTCCACTAAGTACAGATCAAAAAGCATATGAGCATGTAGAGCATTCCTTG
>KE464011.1:2416-15979 GCA_000387445.2 Pythium aphanidermatum DAOM BR444 | reverse complement strand
CCGCCATTACGTCAGATATTTGCATGATTTCTCGATTAATCGCCGCGTAAGATGAAATCGCTTTCCTCTGAATGTTTATTTGAGAACAAGTGACAGTATTCGTGCGAGCTATATGATTCAAAAAAGCACGTTCAATGTACGGTATCGTTTATCTATGTGAACTCCTAGTCTAGTTACGCTTCTTCTTACCACGGCGCTCACGGCCCTTCTGTGCGTTCGGGTTCATGCGGCCATAGCCAACGACAATGCTGCTGTGCTTTTCGGCCTTGACGCCCAAATCATGCGCCACGTTCTCACCAAATGCACTCTGCATCACCTTCTTGTGCTGACGCTGGCGCTGGCCCCAGATGCCCATCATGAGTTGGTCTTCTCGGAGCAGCAAGTCGCCCTGACGCCCGCCCTTGGGCTTCGGCAGGGAGAACTTGGTACCCGTAAGCTTCACAGGTCGGTTCGCACGGTGGTAAAACACCATCTGACCATCTTGGCCGATACTGTACGACACGCGCTCGAGCGTGTTGTTGCCACACTTGGGGCAGAACATGCGCTCCATCTCGGTCGTCGTGTTGAAGCATGCAATACACTTGAGGATCCACTGCTTCACACGCTTGATCAGCATGCCTTCAGTTGACAGCAGACGCAGGCCGATCTGAAGCATCACGTTCTGCATCGAGTAATCCGTCGTGATACACGTCACAGGCAGCTCATGACGGATCGCTTCGACGTTCTTGCCATCACCAAACATCGAACCCTTGAAGTTGGTCACGTTGTTGGCGTTGATCCAGTTCTTACCATCATCATCGGCCGCACCAGCGTTGCTCGAGGCACCAAAGCCACCGAGAATGCGCGACTTGACCTCGGCATTGCGGATGGCTTCAGGCACCGGCTCAGTAAACGCCGTGTTGTCTTCTTCCTCGGCAGTCTGCTCCTCGTCCTCGTCCGTCTTTTCGTGAAGGAATTGGCAGCTCTCGCCATTCTTGCAGCCTTCTGGTGTGTTGAAAAACTTGCACGGGATCGCGACCTTGCGCTTCTCCGCTTCCGCTTCGCCTGCCGCGACCAGGGACTCATCGTGAATGAACTTGCATTCATTGCCGTACTTGCACCCAATCGCCGTGCCAAAAAACTTGCACGGGTACTTGGGCACGCCGCCACTGACAATCTTGCCATTGGCATCGCGGGTAATCGTCGCCGACGACTCTGGCGACTCCTTCAAGTGCTCAGTTCCGTTCTGCTCGGTCTCGAGCATGTACGTCAGTGCCATGACTCGCAGATCCGTGAGTGAGAGCGACGCAAAGTCGCCCGTCTTCCGCGAGAAGTTGGCCACGGCCTTCATGGCCTCAGCCGATGGCTCGCGCGTCTTGATCGTGAAGGGCAACGTCTCGAGGATTGCACGCGAGCGCTTGTCACGGATTTCGGCCAGCACATCGGGCACTGTCCAAAAGTTCTCGGCCAGTGGCGCGAGGTTCGTGCCCTTGATGATCGCACCCGAGTCCACCACGAGATGCAGCACCTTCTTCTTGTCGTCACTGCTCACAGCTGCAGGCGCTGGCGGAGGCACTGCAGCGGCGACATCTCCAGCAGAAGCCGCGTCTACTGGTGCATTCTCAATGGCTGTAGCAGCCAGTGCCGCCGTGATCTCGAGCTCGTCGGCCATGTTCGTCGCGTCCAAGTGGCTTCAGGAGCTCTTCGATATGCCATGGATCTGTTCACCAACCAAACGTACTCTATTTCATCCAATCATCATTCTTCATTGATCCTATTTTTAACGAATCCAGTACTTGCGCTTTGTAACATCCCTAGCAACAGTACATCCATGTTTTTTGTATCCGCAACTTAACTGGTGTGTGTGTTCCTTTGGTATTGTATGACATCCGTCCGAACGGTTCATTCCACTATCGAAATAGCAGCACTTTTCCGACGGGGTGAATCGCCCACTCCCCATCGGAGGCTGCTTCGACCCCTCCTGTTCCAGGAGAGAACAACACAAAGATCGCCTGAACGACGAGGCCACTATGTCGCACATCTTCGGGGACACGGACCGCGAGTCCGACTATGGCTACGTGTACAAGGTCTCGGGACCGCGTGAGTGTGTGCGCGAGGCGTCGAAGAAGACGCGTTGGAACTGACGGAGCTGCGTGTGTGTGACGCCAGTTGTGATCGCCGAGAACATGCTCGGTGCCGCCATGTTTGAGCTGGTGCGTCTGGCTTTCCATGGCCGGAGAGAGAGATGAGAGAGAGACTGATGGATATGGGTCGTAGGTGCGTGTGGGTCACGACAAGCTCGTGGGTGAGATCATCAAGCTCGAAGGCACGAACGCGTCCATCCAGGTGTACGAGGACACGTCGGGCCTGACGGTGGGTGACCCCGTGGAGCGTCGGAAGCAGCCGCTGTCGGTGGAGCTCGGTCCGGGCATCGTCGACAACATCTTCGATGGTATCCAGCGTCCCTTGCAGTCAATCTACGACCTCACGCAGGACGTGTACGTGCCGCGTGGTGTCGATGTGCCAGCTCTCAACAACACCAAGCGCTGGCGCTTCAAGCCGGTCAACTTCCGCGAGGGCGACCCGATTTCCGGTGGCGACATCTTCGGTCTCGTGCATGAGAACGACATTCTGCACTCGCACAAGATCATGTGTCCGCCCAACGTCTTTGGTACGGTCGTCAAGGTCTACGGGAATGGCACCGACGGCAATGAGAGCTTCACGCTCGAGGACACGGTGCTCGAAGTGCGAGACGACACGACCAACACGACGCACAAGCTCGGTCTCTCGCACTTCTGGCCTGTGCGGAAGCCGCGTCCAGTCGCCGAGAAGCTCGCCGGTAACGTCGCCCTGCAGACTGGTCAGCGTATTATCGACGCGCTGTTCCCCTCCGTGCTTGGTGGCACGTGCGCTGTGCCGGGCGCGTTCGGCTGTGGCAAGACGGTCATTTCGCAGGCGCTGTCGAAGCACTCGAACTCGGACGCTATTGTGTACGTCGGTTGTGGGGAGCGTGGTAACGAGATGGCCGAAGTGCTGTGTGATTTCCCCGAACTCACCATGACGGTGAACGACCGTGAGGTGCCGATCATGAAGCGTACGACGCTCGTGGCCAACACGAGTAACATGCCTGTGGCGGCTCGTGAAGCCTCGATCTACACGGGTATCACGCTCGCCGAGTATTTCCGTGACCAGGGTATGAACGTGTCGATGATGGCGGACTCGACCAGTCGCTGGGCGGAGGCGCTGCGTGAAATTTCGGGTCGTCTTGGTGAGATGCCGGCCGATAGTGGTTACCCGGCGTACCTCAGTGCTCGTCTGGCTGCTTTCTACGAGCGTGCTGGTCGTGTGGCGTGTCTTGGTAGCCCGAAGCGTGAAGGTAGTGTCACAGTCGTCGGTGCCGTGTCGCCACCAGGTGGTGATTTCTCGGACCCGGTGACGGCGGCGACGCTTTCGATCGTGCAGGTCTTCTGGGGTCTCGACAAGAAGCTGGCGCAGCGTAAGCACTTCCCGTCTGTCAACTGGTTGATCTCGTACACCAAGTACATGCGTGTGCTCGAACCGTTCTTCAACAAGATTGACCCAGAATACTCGACGCTCCGAACAAAGTGCCAAGAGATCCTGCAGAAGGAAGACAACCTGACGGAAATTGTGCAGCTGGTCGGCAAGGAATCGCTGTCGGAGGACCAGAAGGTGATCATGGAGGTTGCCAAGATCATCCGTGAAGATTACCTGCAGCAGAACGCGTTCTCGGACTACGACTTCACGTGTCCGCTCGTCAAGAGTGTGGGCATGCTGCGATCGATCATCCTGTTCTACAACCTGAGTCAGAAGGTGATCGCCGACTCGCCACCAGATGCCAAGGTCACGTGGGCGCAGATTAAGACGACGCTGAACCCAGTGCTGCAGAAGATCATCCAGACCAAGTTCCAGCTGCCCAAGCAGCCAGAGGAGCAGATGAAGGCGTTCTTTAACAACCTCAACGACGAGATCGAGCAGGCCTTCCAGCAGCTGTCGGACTAATCCCATGGTCCCTTTTCAGATCGAAGGAGCGACGCTGCAACGCCGCACGTGTATATCCGTTTGATATCGAGATAAAACAATCGTTTGCTGCTTTTCAGGAATCTAGTTTCTGGAAAGCTACAGAGAGAACAATAATACAGTCACCACGAGGCCACCTACTACCACGACTGCTGCATACTGTAGGATATTCTTTCTCCTCTACAAGTCGAGATCTTCTTCAACGCATCTTCGACAACCAGGGTCCCATGCTAATCTCAGGTTGTCGTAATGTAGTACATGGAAGGTTACTGAATTTAGAAACAGGTATGCCACTTAGTAGTAGAAATAGAAACGCTCCGTTTGGGGAGGGCGGTTGTCCGATTGCTGGGTTGTTCCGATCGTAAACACGACGCACATGCTCTCACAGGAAGATCTCCGTCTGCGTAGCGCATGCCATAGCAATACTGTATGCATTGTGCAGTGGCGCTCGTATACTCTAGGAGGAGAACGAGAGGCGCGGATGCAGTCGATTGACGAGGGTGGGGCGACGAGGCAGACAGAAGTCTGCGTTGTGTGGCAAATTCGAAGAGCTACGTTTCAGGATTGGCTAAAAAGGAGGTTGGAAAGCCATATGATTGGATAGAGCCCACGATCACTGTCTTTGATTGGTTAAAAATGCTGTCATGGGGGATGCGTCGGGAGTCGTACCCAACCTGAAGCCGTCGCTCATTTGCCACGACGCAGTATGGGGAACAAGCAGTCGCAGCCCGCGGCCACGAATCACGTCGTGGCGCCGCCACGCCGCCCTGCCACCAACGCGAAGGAGAAGGCGACGGAGGCGGCGGCAGCGGCGGCCCGACAGGCGGCAGTCGCGCGGCTCGAGGCGCGCAAGGGGCAGCTGCAAAGCGGGGGGAAAGCCACGGGACCACAGTCGCAACAGCCTGGAACTCCGTGAGTGGTCTGCACGACATGCTGTGCTGGATGGAGCGAGAAGCGCTGACTCGAATGATGTGCTGGATGATGGGGTAGTGCTGTAGGAACGGACCAAGTCACGCCGCCACGTACGTGTGACGTGTGAGCAGAGGAAAGAAAACCCCAAAAGTGGCAACTAATGCGATCTGTCGTCGTGTGCTATAGCTTCCCCCACGCGCCCATCGCCCACGAACTCGACGGCGTCTTCGTCTGCCGAAGATCTCATTTCCAACTGGAAGCTGTTCAATGAGCTCGAAAACCGCGAAGAAGCCGATGTGTTGGAGCTCTCGCTCTTCCTCGATGCGCTCACCAAGTACATGCCTGGACTCGAAGAAGGACAACGCAGCAAGTCACTTTCCCAGGACATGAGCGAGATGCCGCCGGCCATGTCGCCGGCGTTGGGTAAAACTGTGTCCGAGAACGTCGTTGGATCGATCGACATCGCCAATATGTATCTCCAGAGCCACGATCTCCATGAAGACATTACGCTGGACGACGTGAAGGAACTGATTGAATCGTGCAAGAACGGACTTAAAATTCCTCGCCACGAGATCATCCGCATCATCAACTTGGCCATCAAACTCTTCCGACAGGAGCCGACGCTCGTCGAAGTGGAGATCGCACCAGCGAACCACATCACCGTCATCGGCGACTTACATGGCCAGCTTGATGACTTGTTGCTGATCTTACGTGAGAACGGCCTACCGTCCGAGACAAACCCATACGTCTTCAACGGCGACTTTGTTGACCGTGGTGATAGAGGCGTCGAGATCACGATCATCATTTACCTGTTCAAGATCCTCTACCCTCGCCACGTGTTTGTGAACCGTGGAAACCACGAAGAACACTCGATCACGCAGGTCTTTGGCTTCATGAAAGAGTGTGAGACCAAGTACGACCGCTTCATCTTCGACCTGTTCTGTGAGAGTTTCAAGTGGCTTCCTCTCGCCACACTGCTTGACAATCGTGTGCTTGTGCTGCATGGTGGCGTCCCGCGCGAGTCTGTTCTCATTCGTGAGTTCAACACGCTGTTGGACCGCACAGAGTACGATCTCACTCGCTGGCGCGACCGGCCAAAGTACAAGAACCAAAAGGAGCCGCATCGCCGCATGCAGATGATGCGCGACCTGCTTTGGAGTGACCCCAAGCCAACCAAGGGATGGGAAGAGAACAAGCGTGGTGCAGGAATCTTGTATGGACCAGACGTGGTGCAAAAGTTCATGACCAAAAACCGACTCGCGCTCATCATCCGCTCCCACGAGTGTGTGCCACGCGGTTTCGACTGGCCGTATCAGGAGAAGGGGATGCTCGTCACGCTCTTCTCAGCGTCCAACTACTGTGGCAAGGCGAACAACTTGGGCTGCTTCGTGCGGATCCCTTCGAGCCGCCAAGCGAAGCCAGCCTTTTTCCAGTACATGGCGAGTGCAGAGTCTCGTGATATGGCCGTGTCCAACCTTGATGCACTGTTCTCGCTCATTGTCGAGCACAGTGACGACCTCCTTGAAGAGTTCCGTAAGCAGGACACGGAGAAGACCAAGCGCCTCACTGTCGCGGCTTGGGGAAAGATCATGGAAGAAGTTCTGGACCTGTCCCTGGATTGGAACGCTCTGCAGCCACTGTTGACATCTCTAGACGACGGGAATGTTCCCTACGAAGGTTTCCTGTCGCGATACAACACTCAGGGAGCTGTGTCAACGCCAAGCACACCGACAAACTCGAGTTCAGCTGCACCATCAAGCGAGGAACCTGTCGATCCGGAACGAATCAAACGTCGCCAAGCTTTCAACTCGTTGTACCGTCACCGTGCACGCCTCGAGGCCCTTTTCCGTGTGTTGGATCGCGATGGCAACGGCACCATTACACTGGATGAGCTCGAAAACGGCATCAAGCTACTCAACGAGCACTTGCCTCCTGGCACACGTGCGTTCAACACAAATGCTATGGAGTTTATGAAGATGCTTGACTTTAGCCACGACAATGAGCTCAACATCAATGAGTTCATGGAAGGCTTCCGTATCAATGCCAAGATGACAGTGCAGGCCAAGTGGAAACGCGCTCGGAAGAAGATCAAGGCCCTCAGTGCCATTGGTGCATTGCGTTCGCTCAGCAGCCTCAACGACAAGGCCGCACCCGCTGAGCCCGAGGCGCCAAGTCCTGCCACTGCTACTCCTACTGGGGATGAGGTTCAGAAGAAGCTGCAGCGCATCCCAAGCGGCCATGTGGATGCGCCAACGCTCACGCGCCATGGAAGTGTCCAGCGCATTGGGCTGGCTGCCGCTTTGGCGAATGAGAAAGAAGTGCTCGTTGCAGCTGGCCCTGGCCATATCTTGGAAGAGCAGAGTGATATTGAAGACGACTCGAGTGAGGATGAAGAAGAGGCAGGCGCATCCAAGCCCACGCAGGTGAAGTTGTGATACAGTTGGTAGGTCTGAATATGCGCGTATATACAGGATGGTGAATCGGACGATCGTGATCCTGTCTTCCTCACGTCGTCCACGCCAACTGCATGGCTTTCGAGGTCTCCTGTACTTCAATCTCGGACCCTTTAAGGATACAAAGCTCGTTGTAACCTTCAACTCAAATCATGATTCACAACAGCCTCAAAGACGAGTATGGAAGCTATTCCTGCGAAGATTTCAGCCACAAATAGCCATCATCAAAGCGAATTCCTAGGCTTCCAAGATGCCGAGTACGCAGATGCGAAGTTTCTGGTCCGGTTGGTGTCGTCTACACTGTGCGAAGCCGCCATCTGCGGCGGTGATTATCGTCACGGTTGTCTTGGAAGGCGGCGTCACCGTGGACGACGGAGATTCACCGTCATGGTGGGGAGCAAGAAAGTCGTGACCATCGATCACGCAGCGGATTCTGGGGAGCGCATCAACTCGCCACGTAGCCTCGAAGCGTGTCTACGGACTGGTATCGAGCCGGATGAGCTGCTGCCGAAGTAGGAGAACACCATGGATGAGTCCGTACAGCGTTGCTTTCCCTGACACTGTTCTGTCAAAATCTCGTAGATCGCCCAAGGACTTCTGGGACCGTCGAGGGAGGTACGGCCTCGTGGAGAAGGAGGTGGCGACGATTCGGTTCCAGCACTTTGAACAGCTTCGACAGGCCAAATTGGCGGCAGTGAGACGCGAGCGAGATGCGATCCTGGCCGAGTATGAAGGCGGACTGCCGTCTGCTGTGAAGAAGAACTCACCTGGGAAGGGCGTGTTCATCACGCTGAACGCAAGGGCCAAGTCAGCGGGTCCACTGACTCGGTCGTCTCCTGACAATGCTGGAGGCTCCTCACCTGACTATACCATGGATGACTTTGGGGATTCGACGATGGTAAAACTGGAGGAGCGACGACTGCAGCGTATGAAGCAGCGACAGAAAAAGGAGATCCAGGGCGTGATCGAGATGGAGGCCAAAATGGCCAAGATTCAACAGGAGAACGCCCGTCGCACAGCCGAAGAAGTACGGAAGAAGCTCGAGTACCAGAAGGAGCTACGGGCGAAACGGGCTCAAGTGATGGCACAAAAGCATCAGCGTGAGCTGGAGAAGAAGAAACAGGAAGAAGTGGAAGCACATCAACGCAAACTGAAGGCAAAGACCGAAGCCGAGAAGGAGAAGAAAATGGCCGAAGAAGAAGAACGAAAGGCCCAGCAGCGAAAGAAAGGGGCTGTGCAACGCGAGATGGAGCGAGCACAGAAAGCGGACGAGTTTCGGAAGCAAACCGAAGCGCTATTGAAACAACAGGAAGATCTCGTGGCGATGAACCGCGCGAGGATGCTGGAGAAGGAGAAACAGGTGATGTACAAAATGGAGTGTGCGAACAAGCGAAGGCACCTGGAAGCGCTCGAACGGCGGGAAAAGGCAAACGCTCGCATCCAGCACGCATCGATTCAGAACCAGCTCACTCTACAGAAGCGGAAAGAGGAGTTTGATCTAAAGCAGGCAGCTGCCGCCGAGCGGGCGAAGGAGATCCAGGCGAAGACGATGAAAGAATTGAAAGACCGGGCGGCAATGCAGAAGAAAGAAGAAGAGATCCGACAGAAGCGGCTGGAGGCGGCCCGGAAGCACCAAGAAGATAGCGTATCGAGGATCATGACGAAGAGGAACGTGATGGAACAAAAGCTCGAGCAAGTGTGCTTGGAGAGGGAGAAAGAGCGGATGCTCCACACGGTGGAGAAAGAGCTATCGCAAGAAGAGAAGATTAAGAACGTGGAGCGACTCAAGCGCATTGAAGAGTACAACCGCATGCAGATGTTACAGCGAATCGCGGACGAAGACGCCCGCAGTCGCATGATCAAAGAGAAGAAGCACGTATTGATGCAGGCCCGACAAAAAGTGGCACTCGAGTCGCTCATCCGCAAGCACAAGATCAACCAGACGATGGAGCAGCTGCGGCAAAGCAACAAGTGGGACAAGATCGAGGAGACACTGTACGCACTTTGATTCCTCTTGCTGCTCGACCTGTTTTAGCGACAGGCAATCGCCTGTGATGTTTACATTCTGTGCTTCTCTGTAGTGGTGCAAGTGATGCCGATGGCCTTGAAGCCTTCAGTGCGTCGCCACCAAGACAGGGCGCGATATCGACAGGGCGCCACGCCTTCGACGCATGACACGTTGTGGATATGTAGCATAGACTCAGACCGAGTCATTATGAACTCAGTCGATTTCGATCACCTCCACCGGACGACTGCTCTTTAATCCCCCATCTTCCTCATCTGATTGCGTTAGGTCAACCGTGCCGCCGCTGGACGACCGGAGAATATGTGATGGCGGAAGCTGTGCACCATGGAAAATCGCACCGACGTCTCCCACAAGGAAGAAGTCGCCGTCGGCTCCCGCGACCACGAGTGCCCCATCCGGAACCGTAAATGGTACACTGGTTGAGTCGCTGCCAGTAGCCATGGTTGGATCCTTGGTGTTTCCTTCATTCGATCTTGATCCTGGTTCAGGCTTCTCAATTTTGGGTGTCTTCTGCACTGGTCTTGGCTTCTTCTTGATTGGCACCGCACTCGCATCAGCTCCTTCTGTGCTTACTGGTGAAGGCAACGTTGGGAAGAAATTCTTGACGCTTGGCGCCTTCTTTTCTTTATATTTCTTCTTCTGCTGGGCCAACAGCTTCTTCTCTTGCTTCTCCTTGAAACCCGGTGGCTCTTTGATCTTCGTATACTTCCCTCCACAGGATTTCTACAAGTTTTCAAAATCGTCCTTTGAGTCCAACTCATCAACAAACGCTGCGTGTAATCTACGCTACCTGATGCTCTTCCCACCATCGATCCAGTGGACCTGGTGGACGGTTCATTGCCCGTTTAACTTTGCCAAAATATGGAGGTTTACGCTGACAGGGCCCCTGTGCTCCACAGACCGTCCATTAGTTCGAGGGTAGATCATCAATCACACCATTAAATGACTCGTACATCGCACTGCCACCAATGCTGTCGATACGAGTCGACTTCGTCGTGGAATGTATGGTACACCGTGATCACCGTGCCACTCAGTTGATTGATGCGATGCATATGCGACTGGAACACTGGTCCGTGGTCTTCGTGGTCACGCACAGGGCTGGAAACGAAGATGTACGCGTGGATCATTTCATGCTTTACCACCATAAAAGTGTCAGTGAGTGGCCACTAGCACGCATCTCCACAGGAACTCTGCGAGCACGAACCAGGAGTGTATTGATGAGGTCGCTCCGTGGGCGGAGCTTCAACAGTGGCTCGCTAAGCCGGATAGAACAGAACCCACTGCTTGGCTGGTATGAACAAAGGCCGGCGCTGAGGCGTGCATACATGGGTCATCAAAATAGGAGTCATAGAGTGATTCTCGTGGCCATATCTAACGTACCAAAGCGTCATGCGTTTGCTCCATTTGACTTCGCATCCAGCGAGTGTTCCATCGAAGAACATGGTGTTGTACTCCTGCAGAACATATAGATTAAGGGCCCGTGCCGTTCTACAGCCATAGAGCCATTGCATCACGATAACCCACCAGGAAAAGGGCGTGAATGTCCGGGTTTGGATCTAATCGAGAAGAAGGCAAAGCTCAGCGTTGACATTGCTTCTGGCGGCCGGAACGCCACCAATCGATGCGCTTGTCACGCACCTAGCACCTCATATTGAGGATCCAGAAGGTTATACATGCGATCGATTGGTTTACCGCATGAAAGAGACGTCAATAACGCCGCAGGAGGAGGCAGCTTGTGCTTCCCGCTCATTTTCCAATGGCGTCCTTGCCGAAATTCGAGGAATCAGAGTGATGGTCCTTGCGGCTATCCCCTAAAAAGCGTTTTTTACTATACGCGATGGTTACGCTCAGTGGGTTACGCCGTGACTGTTCGAACCTCACTCCAAGATACTACACATGACACTCCGACCACGCAGCCTGCTGCTGCGTTCATGGAGGAGACTGGCGACGTTGGTGCTGCCCCTTGGCTACGTGTCTGTAGTCTACGCTTCGCTGTCTACGGGGGTGGACACAACCTCTCGCTTGGCGACACGCCATTCACAGCAAAATGCAGCGAATCAATCCTCAATCCCATCTCGTCGTCTTGGTGACGGTCTCGACTGCGACCTCCAAATCTACAATGACTTCATCACTTCGGAGGAAGGAGAAGATATCTTCATTATGGCGACTATGTGTGAGTCCCGTGTCAAGTACATCAAGGAGATCCGTGCTGGGAAGTCTGGGCCCGTGGAGCAGAACGATCTTCGCTGGGCCATGTGCTCAAACGAGTGCCTCCGCAGCGATCAACTGCATCAACTGGCCATGTCTCGATCGCGATGCTCATGTGCCCAAGTGTCGGCCAATACGTGCATCACTCACGACTTTTGTCTGGAGAACTCGGCCCGACTGCTGTGCACGCTTCTCGGGGAGTGCGGCCACTGGAACTGCGCCCTGGAGGATTTCATGTGTCTGCGGTACGAGTGGGATCGCTACTACGCATGCGGTGCGCTGTCACTTCGAGCCACGCTACTTGGAGTCTCAGCGATCGTCGTGGTGATGGTGATGCTGTTGTAAGGAAATGGCTACGCTTCTGGTTACGGTGGTTACCAGTCCGGGTTACACAGTGGAGAAGAAGACATGGCGATTGTGGAGTGGGAGCTGTATGAGGACGAAGCGCGCTCGCTGCGCATGGCTCATGGTGAGTTCCCTGTGGAGTGGATAGGACGAGACGACGCTCCTCGGGATGGGGATGGCAGTGCACTTTGTGTGAGTGTTCAGCACCCCATGGTTGTTGAGGAAGTGGCTCGAGAGGCTCGGAAGATGATCGAGATGGGGGAGAAGGAGAGCATGTTTGCGGCTTCAAGTGAGGTATTTGGGTTCCAGTGCCGCGTATCTGATGGTGTTCAGAACGAGCTATACTGTGTCATGAAGCTGCATGGTTTCGTTGTGCCTGACAAGAATTCATCATCCGGAACCATCGGGACATGGTTCGATGCCAAGCTTCATCGGGCTGCCTTCCATCGGCAACGCGGCAATGAGCGCTTCATGCGAGAGAAGATCAAGGCCGCGCTGCGCTCGTATGAGAAGGCTCTTGAGTGGCTTGCGTGTCCCGCTGGTTGCGTCTTCAGCTCGGAGGAACACGAGAAAGTGAATGCAATCGCAGTCGCCAGCCACGTCAACCTTGCGACTTCCCACTGGAAGCTGAGTCAAATGGAACCATGCCTTCACCACACAACGCAAGCACTAGCGCTTGATGCGTCGCACGTGAAGGCTCGTTTCCGACGCAGCCAGGCGTTCCTTCAAACAAAGCAATACGATGAAGCGATTCGAGATCTCGAGCTAGTCGTCGCCGCTGAGCCGGACACCAAGCTGTTCACCACAAGTCTCGAGCGCGCGAAGCGTGCACGTCAAGAACACCGAACCAAACAGAAGCAGGCCTATGCGGCTGCTTTCAAGGCGTAGAACATCTTAATTGGAAAATCGATGTGGGAAATGAACAAGAGAGAGCTCAATTTCTCCATGTATTACAGTTTCCGGAAGGTAGCATCAGGCACTCAACACGGCGCTGCACGCTTATTCCTCCTGGGCGGCGGTGGCGCGGGTGTAGATGAGCTGAGCGTGGTGCGAGAGGACCTTCTGGATCAGACCCTTCTCCTCGAGCTCGTGGATCGAAGCGCGGGCAAGGGCGGCGTTGACCTTAAGACGCTCGACGATGGCCGAGGCCGAGATGAGCTTCATCTTTGGCACCTCGACGAGGAGACGCTCGTAGGTCTCCTGGTCGTAGAGGACCTTGTTGGCGACCTTCTCACGGACCTTACCCTTCGACCACTTCTTCTTGCCCTTGTTACGGCCGCCAGCCAGGGCGGCGGCCATCTTCTGCTCCTTGGTCTTCTGCTGCGTCTTTGGAGGCTATTCACGCGAACACGGCACGATGTCAGCACTCGGCTCATGGTATCAACACGGGCGGGCAAGTGCGCTAGCAACAGCAACACGCAAGGCGACGGTAGGGAGACAACTGCAACGTCTACTCGGAACACGGCAGTTGGTATCGACATCATCTCGACAGCGTCTGAGCTGCTTTTCTGGCATGGTAATCGACGTTCACGCCACGAACACCTGATATTAGTCACCGTTGTGCATTACATGCCCTCGCGAATCTTTGCTCGTTGTTTTGAT
>KE464010.1:34705-50548 GCA_000387445.2 Pythium aphanidermatum DAOM BR444 | reverse complement strand
CTCGAGACCGGCAAGGAGATCGTGCTGACGACCGACGATGCCTTCGAGGAGGACGGTACGGCTGAGAAGATCTACGTCACGTACAAGCAGCTCTCGAACACCGTCAAGCCAGGCGACACGGTGCTCCTTGCTGATGGCCTCATCCACCTGACGGTTGTGGCCGTCGAGAACGAGACCGACGTGCGCTGCCTCATCCACAACACGGAGGAGATTGGCAACCGTAAGGGCGTGAACCTTCCTGGTCTCATTGTCGAGCTGCCTGCTCTGTCCGAGAAGGATAAGGAGGACCTTGACTTTGGTGTGAAGAACGACATCGACTTCATCGCTGCGTCGTTCATCCGCAAGCCGACCGACGTGCTGCAGATCCGCGCGTTCGTGGACGAGTGCGTGAAGAAGCACCACCCACCTGGCTACATTGCCCCAAAGATCATCTCCAAGATCGAGAACCTGGAAGGTATCCAGAACTTCGATGCGATTCTTGAAGTCTCGGACGGTATCATGGTTGCTCGTGGTGATCTTGGTGTCGAAGTGCCACTCCAGAAGGTGCTCACGTACCAGAAGCACATGGTTGAGAAGTGTAACGCCGCTGGTAAGCCTGTGATCGTCGCGACGCAGATGCTTGAGTCGATGCTTAACAACCCACGCCCAACGCGTGCGGAGGTCTCGGATGTTGGTAACGCCGTCCTTGATGGTGCTGACGCTGTGATGCTCAGTGGTGAAGTCGCTCAGGGTAAGTACCCTGTTGAGTCGGTCCGCACGATGATGACGGTTATCAAGGAGGCCGACGCGCTCCTCGAGCACGCCAAGTACCAGTTCGACTGGGAGCCTGCTCAGTCGGACATCGAGTCGGTGGCCAGCTCTGCCGTCAAGACGGCCAACGAAATGAACGCCAAGCTGCTCATTGTGCTCACGGACACGGGTTACACCGCGCGTATGGTCGCCAAGTACAAGCCAGCCGTGCCAGTCATGTGCTTCACGCCTAGCAAGAAGATCGGTCGCCAGCTTCAGATTCACCGTGGGCTCTACCCTGTCGTGCCAGAGGACTCGGACCGTCGCCCAACTGCTGCTGAGGCCATCGTGGCCGCCAAGAAGATGGGCTGGCTCGTGCCAGGTGACCGCGTTGTGATGGTCAGCGCTGA
The DNA here is from genome assembly GCA_000387445.2 of Pythium aphanidermatum DAOM BR444. Taxonomy (NCBI): domain Eukaryota; phylum Oomycota; class Peronosporomycetes; order Pythiales; family Pythiaceae; genus Pythium; species Pythium aphanidermatum. Next base: position 49,409 of record KE464010.1, on the reverse strand, counting down.
CAAGCTCAGCGACGACCTGGGCAAGCAGACGGTCATGCGTGTTGCTGACGTCGCGTAAGCTGTTCGCAGTATACAAACATGAGGAAATACCTCGGGAAAAACTGAATGATATTGATGCTTGTTTTGCTTCTCACGGGGTTCCCACTTGTTTTGAACTACGCCCGTCAGTCGTTCGGATACATTATGGTACTAGCAGCATACTACGAATACCACAGAAAGAATGTTTGAACACAGAGCAACTGCCCACAAAGACTAGGATAAGTTGAGAGACACCAATGAATATGATAGTCGGTCCAGGCAGCACAGCACTTGATGGTAGCAAGAGATTGATCATGCCAGAGATGAAGCTTGTTGCCTTAGAATAGTCGGCTTCGCTGGGGCAAGGCGAATCGGAACGATTCCTGATGAAGAACCAGATTTCGCCATGGATTGTGACGGAGATAACGCATTGTCGTCAGACAAATTGGATAGTTGATGTTCAGATACTGGAGTAGAGCTGCGAGATGAACCCGATGGAGATGCACAATGAAAATGCAGATTCAACAGCTCATAAGCCGCCTGTAGAGATTCGCCATCGACTTTCAGCGCTCGAGGTGCTTCAGATGCGGAGCTCGACGACGAGTCACTATCATTGTGATGTGGAGAATAACCGACTGCTTGTACGCTTGCATCCGGGTGATGTAGGAATCGACTGTCAGCTCCGTAATACTGTGATCCGCTCATTTGTGTGGCCGTAGTGCTTGCTTGAGATCCCACACATCCATTGCCTTGTTTCAACTTCTTCGAAAGATTTAGATAAATGATAGGAAACACAACACCATTCTTCTGCTTCTTCGACTTATTCGCTGGGGGTGATAACTTCTTCACTGGACTTGCATCTGTCTGTCCGTCAGCACCAACGTCCTCTTCGGCGTTTCGGGTGCTCGATAGTGTCAAATACGAAGGCGGAGACATTCCTGTTTCTACCCATAGCTCCTTAGTAAGTCGTTCCAGAGTTGCCAGAATGCGACCTGCTTCTTCGCGGTCCCACATCAGCTTTTTTCGAAGCCGAAACTTCTTCTGGCCGTAGTTCTTTGGTATCCTTTTACCGTCGATCGTTCCAGCACACAACTTCTTCGATACCCTCATCGGGTCACATTGTAGCTGAACGGCAAGGTAGCCACGAAGACGGATGCCAGTGTAGATAGGAAGGTAGCCCTCTTCAAATGCTTCAATAAGTAACCGTGCTAGCCTTTCCTCGGTTGGTGTCCATTGCCCTTTTCGGAGAAAATCACTGCTCCCCTTGCGCTTTGTCGTAACCGGCAACGGTTTTCCATAGTCAATTCCTCCGATGACGATGCGTTCGCGAGTATCTCTGTTGTTCAGTACTTCGGTAACGTCAGCGCGCTTGCGTTTATTACTCCAAACGGGCGATGCCAAAAGCGTCGAAGCAGCAGCTGCTGCATCTTTCTCTGGGATCTGATACTTCGCATACTCTTCCGGGTACTCACGGATCGGTACAGATATAGTCTCGCTCCCTCGCATGCTGCTTTCCGCCTCTTCAGGGTCATCATCAATATCTGCGGCTTCTTCACACTCCATGTTCACGTCTGCGAGCTCCATGTCTGCAAGCACCGCCGTTCCCACCGTCGTTGCGTCGCCTTCTTCGGCCTTGTTCACGATTTCGCTTTCTTCCTCAGTGTGGGGCCCCATACTGCGCTTCAGTTCGTCACCTCCGCTCGCTGCGTCCCCTGTACTACTCGCTAGTTTGTCCTCACTCTCCGGTTCGTGCGCCGATGCGCCGCCGCCGAGCGTCTGCTCCGTCTTCACCGCGTGCTTCCCTTCATCGGCATTCGCCCTGCGCTCCGCGGCGCTCGCCTCCTTCGCCGCCGCCGTCGTCATCGCGGCGCTCCGTCGGTAGTTTCCCCTGGTTGCTTTTGAGGGCCGAGGGGGGGAAGCGAGGGGGGAAGTTGTTGTTTCCCTTTCTTTTCTGGGGTAACTTGCCGCAGAAAAAAAGGGGGGAGCACAGGCGGGCTGACCTGCCCCCCTTCAAGTCGATTACACTTGTATACTGTATAGTTAATGCGTACGTCGCCTTGCGGAAATGAACTAGGGGAATATCGAACTCACCAGCCCCCGCGCTCGTTTGACCTCTCTCTCTGTATACCCACGTGGTCTTTAAGTTCCAACGCTGCAACAATTCATAATCGAGCATGATTTGCTCTACTCTATTTGACTATATCCTTCTGAAGATGATTGAACTGCTGTAATTTGTGGTGACACAGCAAGTTGCCGCCACCATCATTCTCAGACAACCATCACTCTCTGTGACACTTTCCCTACGCCACCGTTGCGATCCTCCTCTCGCAGATGATTGATCATCGAAGACCCCACGCGATCCTTTACGTCCACGACTCCACATATCTACCTGAGTGTACTGCTACTACCTTAGTTCACATACCTCGCGTTGACCAGCAGCAAGCACCAGTACTAGCACCAAGCGGATCTTGCAACGGCGAGTGCCTGCTGGCAAGCTGAGGAGGGCAAAGGTACAGTTTAGAGCTGTCATTCTGGGTGATTGGGTCATTGGATGTTTACGCAGGGATTTGAATCCGCGGGTGTTTCGAACTGGGTGTACCGGCGACGGGGAACAACGTGAAGAGCGCCACCTTCCAAGACGACAGGCACGGTACCAAGCGCGACACGCGAATGACCATGAGCGATTCCAAGGCGACGCCGGCCGCCGTGCCCAGCGACGCGCCGTCTGCAGGGCCAGCATCGGCACCGCCCGTTGATGCACTCGCTGTACCAGCTGCAGCCGGAGAGGCGACCACTCAGAGTGGCGCGGCGACGCCCAATGGCACTACCAGTGCCGCTAGTGGCAGTGCAGCGACGACGGCGGCAGCGGCGGCTTCCCGCAAGCGCGTCTTCACGTTCCAGAAGCGCTGGCTGCACACTCTACCCATCATGGAGAAGACGTTACCTGACAGCGCACTGGATGCCGCGAGCTTTGCTGCGCTCAAGTCTGCGAACCTTGTGGGAGATGATGGGAAGCCTGTCGACGATGCCAATGCGCATGACGTGATTGTGTGCATGCTGTGCGATGACCCGCATTCCAATCGAGATGTGATGAAGATCTGGAGTCGACTTAATTGCCGACGCGGACGCATTGAGAATCACTTGATGAGCAAGCACCCAGAGTTCATGTTGCTGTTGAAGCAAAAGCGGGAGGCTGAAGGAGATCTGGCCGTGCAGATTTTTCTTCAAAACATGCGCGAAGGGAGATGCAACGTACGGAGCGAGATCAGCTCTGGGCTGTACAGTAACATGCAGGCAACCTTGGCACCTGGTACTGCCCACGCACACAGTGAGCTGCAGCTACAAGCCCAGAAGCGGACTTTTGGTCACGACGATTTCATGATGCCTGCTCAAGCAACTGTCAATGTCACTGCAGGCCTTCCATACAGAAATATGAGAGACGCATCTGACGTCTCAGATGTGGAGAACCGACGGAAGCGAGCCAAGTCCAATGGAAATGGTCGTGACGGTGTTGTCGCAACGCCAATGATGTTGGCAAATGCACCAGTTCCTCCAAGTCCTGTGGAACCAGTCCAGCGAGGGCCCTTAGCCGCGTTCGGCGAACTGCTTCACGCAGCTCTTATGTCCTACATTGGCCCAGTGGGATTTGCTCAATGGCGCGGTGCGCTCGCAGACAAAATGGTTCGTAGACGAGCGAGGAGCGGTAGTAATGAGTGCTGACATCGTCGATCTTTCAGGTGGTCATAACTGGCGGTGAGCGCCCATCCATTGCCCGTGCTGCGTCAAATTTGTGGCTGATGGGTGCAAATGTTCTGGTCACCTTCGCGTAAGTATACTTTCATGCTCTTTGTTTGGGCGTCTGCATCGATGCTAACTGGATACGATTTAGTGACCAGGAATCGACAGAGGCCTTCGCAGCTAGCTACCTAGCCCAGCTCCACAATACTGAGGGTGTTGAACCACCACGCGGCGTGATGCTGCCTTTGTTCTGTTCATTGCATACCCGTCCCCAGATTGACGAATGGACTCGGTCAATCGCTTCCAAGTTCGAGAGGGTCGACTTCCTTATCAACTTTGTTGGCGAGGAAAGTGACTCGAAAAAGAACGATGCAGCGTCTTTGAGCGATGCTGCAGGTGCAAACAGAGAAAGGAGCAAGAGCAATGTCGATGAATCGATATCTTCGAGCGCGTAAGTGTGTGTCTGATCGTCGTCACGACATGATGTATCTGACAGTGTCGTCACGCATAAGCAGGAATCGCATACTGGAGATTTGTCAGGCATTCAGTTCTACCTGCATGCAGCGAGGCGGACGAAGTGCTATTGTGAACATCACGACGCAGTCGGACAACGTGTGAGTTTTTTTTTCAGTGTAGCTGTCTCCGTGTTGAGAATGGCTGACTCCTTATATTCGTCTGGCAGTCGGACAAGTATGAATTGTGCTGCAATTGAAGTGATGACCAAATCGCTATCGAACGATCTGCGGGCGTCTCAGGTGCAAGTGAACTGCATTGTGGTGGAGCAAAGCGGCAATGACACAAGCGAAGCCAGTGCCGAGCAGGAGCTGGAGCTGCTGCACACGATTCTGTTCCTCCTCTCTCCTGCCAGCACCCGCATTAGCGGTAGTGTGATCCACCAGAGAAGACAAGAAGCCACGACGCGATCTGCTGCTGGTGCAGAGCCCATTACCACGCAGTCGACGACCGCCGAGGCGATCGACGTTGTGCAAAACCAAGTCATTTAGTCTCATGTAGCCATGACGTGCGTTTAGTAAAACTGTGACGTGTTAGAATCGGTGACTGCTTTAGTCTCCCCTGGGGTCCTATTGTCGGTTGACGTGCGCCAAAGCGTTCGTCTGGCGTTTCAGCATCGTGTGTCATCTGGTTCATGCGTCGGGCCGTCGCCAGCACTCCGCTCTGTGACTGCGACGCCTCTCGTGACTCCCCCCATGCACAGCGTCCTATGGAACCAATGCAGGCGCCTGCGCCCTCGCCAGGCGCGCGCACTGCTCACGGATGTGGCACGCCGCCCGACAGACACGCGTGAAGCGACGTCGTCGTCGTTCAGCCGCGTGCCGAATGCGCCCTCAGTGGCGGCTGCAGAGGCCGCTCAGTTTGGCAGCGTGCGGCGCGCGTGGCGTCCTCTGCTGGAGAAGCTGCATGCAGTGCCGGTGCTGCAACGGCTGGCGCTCGAGACGGCGTCTTACTTCACAACCCCCAGTGAGATCGACTTCCACTTGCCACGAGACTTCCAGACCAAGTACCAGGTCGCGGAGCTGCTGGGTGAAGGCGCGTTTGGTCGAGTGCACCGCGCGGTTGCTATGGACGAGCACTCGGATCTCGACCTTGCAGTCAAGATCATTCCCAAGACACGTGTCGTGAATCTCGCCGACTACCAGGCGCTCCAGCAAGAAGGCCGCATGATGGTGCTATTGGGCGGACGCTCAACGTCGTGCATTTCTTCGGGGCGTATGAAGATGACGAGAGTGTCTATTTGGTCATGGAGCACTGCGTTGGAGGAGACGCCTTCGCTCGTCTCTCGCAGTCCAAGCACGAGCATAACGAACCGCTCGTGGCGATGTACATGACCGACATCTTGCATGTTGTATGGCAGTGCCACCTCCTACGGATTCTCCATGGCGACCTCAAACTCGAGAACTTCCTCTTCGCTGACTCGAAAGATACCTCGCCACTCAAACTCACAGACTTTGGAGGCGCCTCATTCCTCAAGGAAGGGGAAACGCTTCATGAAGTGCGTGGCACCCCTCTTTACACGGCGCCGGAAGTGCTAAGCCGTTCCAAGGACGGCTATTCGTTCCCATCTGATATGTGGAGTTGCGGTGTCATTCTCTATCGCTTGCTGGCGGGAAGATTCCCCTTCGAAGGTGATCTCCTGGACGAGCGTATCATGATGGAAGATGTTGACTTCACTTCCGCTCCTTGGTCCCATATCTCTGCAGACGCCATCGATCTCGTCCAGCAGCTCCTCACTAGGGACGTGAACAAGCGGATAATTGCTGAACAGGCACTTCAGCATCCTTGGATCCTCCGGCATTCGTTCACTCACAGCCAAGATGAGCTGTCGGCTTCTCCAGCACACCTAAATGGCACGATGGTTCAACGGCTTCAACTTTACCGCTCCCTCAACAGCTTCCAACAAGCCGTTTTCACGGAGATTGCTCGTCTTCTGCCGTTGGCAGTGAAGGAGCACATCGTCGTGCTCTTCACGGAGCTCTCTCGGCATGGCAGTACTCAAGTTGGTATCGCAGAGTTCGGCACCTACTTAACGAACGCTGGGTATCGCCTCACGCAGGGCGAAGTCAAGAGCTTTCTTCGTGGTCTCGATCTCGACGGCGACGGGTACTTGTCCATAGACGAGTTCTGTGCAGCGTTGTTGGACTGGTCGGTGATCCAACGCGAGTGCCCTGATCGTTGGAGTGGCATCGTCACCCAAGTGTTCGATTCCTTGGACCAGGACGGCGATGGCCAACTGACGCTCGACGACTTGGCGCGACTTGCCCCCTTTGTTGACGATTCGCGCTTCCGCTACTCGTTTCGAAGCGATGTTAAGCGCTGTTTCCAACACGCAGATCTTAATGGCGATGGGTTTATCGACCGCGAGGAGTTTCTGGCCATGCTGCATATCCAACTACGAGCGTATGAGCACTACGCGAGACGGCTGGCGCCTCGAATGGGTCTCTCATGAGCACAGTCATGATAGCATTGGCTGCTTAATAACTTAGTAATATTGCAGGCGCTCTCTACACGACGATGCTCTTCCCAGCGGCAATATTCAATCCCGAGCGGCGCACGGGACGGTTCAGCAGCTGGTTCATGCGTTCGAGTGCGAGCTTGAGCCGCGAGACCTTGCGGGGAGGCTGAGGTTCACTTCCAGCATCAGGCGAGCGACGACGCCGCCGCGTGCTGCTGAGACCGCTCTCAGTGGCTGTACTTCTCGTACTGGACATCGTCCGGAAGACCGAACGCGACGAGTCGAACACGGACGAGGAGCTGTCGAACAGACTCTCGTGGTCGTGGAACATTGGTGGCGCACTGCACGAGTGCAGCTGTCGCGTGGCGATATCGTAGCTCCACTCGCTAGTCTCACGCAGCGGAGGGTACAGCTCTGCTTGTTCATACTGGTACTCGTATGTGAATTCATTCTCAAACGATCCGCGCTCTTCGCTGAGGAAGCTCATATTGTCGAGCACGACGTCGTCGTGGTTGAGGAAGACAAGGCTCACGGGTTTGGGGGCGTGCAACATGACCTTCTTCACCTCACTCAGGGTGAGCTGTCCGACAGGAAAACCGCCCACGAGCTTGAGCTCGCTTCCCAGCCGCAGGTCACGTGGAGGCGTCGGTTTGTCCTTCATCTTGGTCACGAGGATGGCGCCATTGCGCTTGCGCTTGAGCGTGAACGGCAGCGACGACTCGCCGTTCCAGAGCACTTCGGTCGTGCGCGGCATGGTCGGGACGGCGGACGCGGCGAACGACGGCGTCGTCATCTCAGGCGCGTAGTTGGCGTGACGGAGCATGGCGCGAGTGGCGTGCTCGCTGATGGAAGCAGAAGTGCACTCGGTGGGCAGGCGTCCGGCAGCGTGCAGGGTGATGGATTTGGCGGAATGCGGCGCACGTCAGCGGCTGCTTGCGTGCGGCGATTACGCGAGGAGCAGACGCTGGAGATCGCAGCGAATATCGAGGAATGGCTGGGCATCGGGCACGGACGCGCGGAGGAGGAGCCATCGTCAGCGACGCGGCACCATCTTCCATGAGCCAGACCAAGACGCGGAGGAGCAGACCCAGGGCGCAGACGAGCCGAAGAGGAGGAGTGATGGCTGCGCCCTAGCCCTGCCAACTTTTAAGGTGCAAAAAACCTCGATAACTCCAGGGATGTCAACAAAAACTCGGCAAATGTCAGCTGTCAAAACCGACGAATTGTGGATTTACATACCCTCATTAGGATGTTTCATCAGTTTCATATCTATGCCACATTGATTTGCTTTGGTATAGCCTGTGTAATCCGATATATACGGGAACTAGGTACATCCATGACTGTTGGCAGATACTTGACTTGACTGGCGTCACTTGCGTCGCCTTCAAGAGAAGGAGTCGGACCACCGTGCCGCACGTGACATTGCCCGCGACCCCAAAGAACCTGCGTCGCTTGGCGCCTTGCCTCCATCTCTTCCTCTCATCTACTATTGGAACGAACCCAAGAGAGACCTTTAGCAGGAAGAACTTCCACATTACAGCATCGGCACTTTGAACAACCCGGCACACGTGGAAGCGACGACGCCGACCAAATTTCGCCATGGGATCAGCGTCACTCAGTGGCTGCGGCCCAACTGCAGCAGTGGGGCTGTCGCGGTCTTTGTACCCAGTCACATAAGCTCTCGGTTTCTCAGTCATGCGAAGATTGTCACACTCACCCTTTTAACAGCCCCTCCCTCATCCCCCCTTGTCGTTCAAGATCCGACCAAGACGACCATGGAAAAGTGAGCGGCAAAGCCATGGGGCGCGCTACTGAACAGATCATAGATGACATGGAGCTTCAAGGCTCATGTCGGAGCTTCGTGACGCTGCCTCTAGCCCAAGTGCTTTGACCATCGCGCATTGCAAACCCTCCTCGTCAACGTTGCATACTGTAATCGCGACTGTTGTATCATTTTGCAATGGGGATTCGGCTGGTGGCATGTGGTGCTACGCGACACTGAATTCGTTGAACAATCGCCGACATCCGGCCAGTGTATGGTGCACAGCGATCTCCTTGCATTCTGTACAGTACGCGGTGTCTGTGCGACGACCACTACAGTAGAATCCAAGTCGCAATGTCTCGGTGCTCCATCGGATTTCTCATGTCTGCCGTGCTTCACACATCCACTGACTTCAGTTCACTGGATGCTTTTTACTGATTTAGAAGTCCTTGAACTTCGTCGACGAAACTGAGGTGAGTACCGGTTTAGTGGCTACGCCCCGTCCAAACCGGTATCCGTTCGGTTTTGCCGTTCCTTCTTCGTTTCCTTTGCGCAAGACCCAAGCGGAGACGAGGGACCGGAAGTGCCAAGATGAGCGACGTGCCGATCAAACTGGGGCCGTATCGCCTCGGCAAGACGCTCGGAATCGGCTCCTTCGGCAAGGTGAAGCGTAAGTAAAGAGGCTCAGGCGCCTGGCAGGTGCCAGTGAGGGTGAGAAACGCGACTGACGGAGCGTGGCGTGGTGCAGTCGCTGAGCATGAGATCACGGGCCACAAGGTGGCGATCAAGATCCTTAATCGCAACAAGATCCGCAGCCTAGACATGGGCGAAAAGGTCCGGCGCGAGATCTCGTTACTGCGCAAGATGCGTCATCCGCATATCATCCGTCTCTACGAGGTTATTGACACGCCCACCGACATCTTCATGGTGCTCGAGTATGTGGCAGGTGGCGAGTTGTTCGACTATATCGTCTCCAAGGGCCGCGTAAGTAGATACCCAGTCACTAATTGCGTTCAAGCGTCGACTGATTTTTTTCTCTGTGTATGCGTGCAGTTATCACCCGAGGAGGCGCGCCACTTTTTCCACCAGATCATCTCGGGCGTCGAGTATTGTCATTTTCACCGCATCGTGCATCGCGACCTCAAGCCCGAGAACTTGTTATTAGACGCCGACAACAACGTCAAAATCGCCGATTTTGGACTCTCCAATATCATGCAGGATGGTGATTTCCTCCGAACATCGTGCGGCTCTCCCAACTACGCTGCGCCAGAAGTGATTTCCGGAAGTTTGTATGCGGGGCCTGAAGTCGACGTGTGGTCGTGCGGTGTCATCCTCTATGCTCTGCTGTGTGGAAGTCTGCCGTTTGATGACGAGAATATCCCCAATTTGTTCAAGAAAATCCGCGGTGGCATGTACTCGCTTCCAAGTCACTTGTCAGAGCTCGCACGAGACCTCATCCCACGAATGCTCGTTGTTGACCCGATGAAGCGAATCACTATCCCTGAAATCCGGTAAGTCGTCCCGCATCTTACACACTCTCTTGATCCTCGCTAAAGAACTCTATCCATACACGTCTACAGACAACATCCATGGTTCCAGCAAGACCTACCACCTTATTTGCAGCATCCGCCAGAAGTTGTCGAGAAAGAGGTTTGTCGCAGGGAAAAACAAACACACTCGAGCGATCTCTTAACTCTTTTCTCCGTGAGTAGATCTTCAAAATCGACGATGAAGTCTTCGAGAAATGTCTGGCGCTGCGTTCGTCCACTCCCGTGAGCCGCGAGCAGCTCACTGCCATCCTTCATCGAGTCGAAAATCATCCACTTCGTGTCGCTTACGACTTGATTTTGGATCACAAGAACGCAAAGATTCGTGTGAACGGTTTGTAGTGGTAAATACTGTTATGTTGTCCAGATCTAACCTGAAGTCTGCTGCACAGAACTCCGTGATGTTCGATCAACACCAAGTCAACCGAAGACATTTGCCCCTCCTGAGCCAAGCACTTTGCTGTTACCCGGTATGAATGTCTCCTGATTCTCATGGTGCCTTGTCTGACTGTTGTTGTAGGTCGAGGGCCAATCCCCATGGCAGCATCGCCACTCGTTACTCCGGGTGGTATTGACCCGCGACAGTTTGGTGGTCGTGCGCAGCTCCAACTTCAGCAGCATCGTCCGCACCCAGTTACTCCACTCAATAACCCAGGTTTCGACGACGGGAGTGGTAATCCCGCCGTTGGCGGAGCACCAGCTCCCAAAAGACGAAGATGGTACTTGGGTATTCAGTCGAAAAAGGAACCAGCTCATGTCATGTCAGAGGTTTACAAAGCCCTCCTCGTTCTGCATTTTGATTGGAAGGTTGTGGCACCCTACCGCGTCAAGTGTCGATGGCAGCCCTCCCAACAGCAACAGGAGCAGTTCGACACATCATCTCAGTCGGTAAAAATTGGTCTGCAACTCTACAAGGTCCAACAGCACATCTACCTCTTGGACTTCCAGAGGCTAGAAGGAAATGCGTTTACGTACATGAATTTGTGCGCACGCATCATCACCGAGCTCAAGACTTTGTCGGGACTACGACCAGTGCCGAACATGGTGGATCCGCGTTTCGGTTTAGAGCAAGGTGGTGGACTCGGTGGACCTCCAGGGGTCCATGGCCACCCAGGGGCTATGCACATCCCTCAGCAGCAACAGCAGCATGGTGGGATGCATTAGACAGAGTCAAAGACAGAAGACGATCGATATGCGACGCGCGCAGGGGATGATAAATACATGAAATTGCAATTCAACCGGTCACTAGGTGACTATCGCGGCCAAGATCGCAGCCACGTCGCTAGTCTGGCCGTCGGAGTCGCCAATTTGCATCTCACACTCGCTTAGATCCCGGGCCTGAAGCTCTCCGTACTCGCTTCGGGCACATTTCGCCTGGCGGAAGAGGCACTCGTTGCCGTAGAGGACACCATTGGAAGCACAGACAGGCACGAACGCCTGCGTGCAGTTTGTTGGGCAGACCGGCATCAATGCGTCGCCGTCGTCACATGCCACGCGACGCAGCAGCTGGATAGAGGCGTCTACGCATTGGGCTTTCTGCAGATAACACATGTTGCGCATCGTGCCGTTGGTAGAACACACGGGGTCGTCGACAGCAGCGCATACGATAGCGTCGCATGCTGGATACGAAGGTGACGGGTTCAGCGTCGGGTTGTACTGTGTGTTGAACGCCACGTCGGACGCACAAAGACCCAGTGAGTCCACGGTCAGAGTCGGCATGCGGCACTGAGCCTGCTGGAAGAAACAGTCGTTGGCGTACGAGATCCCGTCAGAGCCGCATACTGGCGAGTGCACCAGTGGGCACGAGCGCACGCACGTTGCATTGGCTGGCAGTCCAGTGTGGTCGAGGACGATGGTGGTCGTGGCCTCCGATGAGAGCTGCATCGAGAGAGGTTCACACACAGCCACGGGCAGGCACGGCGCATGAGCGCACGACGCGCGACCCTGGATCACACACGCCTCTGTGGCGTCGTTGCATCGCCCTGGGGCGCAATATGGCGCGCAATACTCTTCCCCTTCGTACACGACGCACTCCTCAAAGGCTGCGCAAACGCAGGTACAGCTGCCATCTGAGTCGCCACTGGGTAGCCCCTGCTGTGCACTTGCTCCATGGAGACAGAACCACAGCAGTGCCCATACCCACAGCGTCCTCACAGCAGCGTGTTGTCGCCATGACGGCGATGGCGACGCCATTGCGGACCCCATCATGCGCATCGCAATGTTGTTGAAGAGTCGTCGGCTCAGACACAGGCTTCTGAGAAGCCTGCATCTGATCCCGCTCTTGAGTTGAACTGGTTTGTGACTAATCTGTCTGCCGCAGTACTGCCTGCGTGTGGCTTCACCCCCGTCATTCCTCCACGAGACCCGCCCATGACCAAGAAGCAGTTCCTGCGGCAGCGCCGCAAGCCCTCTGTGGAGCTCCCAGACGCGTCGCTTAATGGCGTCGCTAGCGACAGTCTGCAGGAAGAGAGCGAGGACGGCTTCGTAAGCCCTGCGACCAAGGCCAAGGTCGAGAAGGCGCTGTGGGCCACGGCCAAGAAGCGCATTGCCACGCGCCAGCAGAGCGCTGACACGCCCACCAGCTCTCCGTTGATGCAGTCCTTGGTACCCACGGGGAGCCCACGTATGGATACGCAGAGCTACAACATGTTCCGTACTGCTCAAGGCAATGAAGCCGTCGAGGACATGCTGCTGTACCGGGAGAAGCCGCGTCAGCTCTTCGTGCTGTGCCTCGTCGTGATGGCTGTGTCGTATTACTCGTTCACGCACGACTCGGACGACCTTGTGGAGAATGTGCGCACGGGAATGAGCGCGGGTGTGCTCATCTTCCTTGTGTACTGCTTCCTGCAGACGCGCGATGGGCTCATGGTGCGCCCCCACCCAGGCGTGTGGCGTATTGTGCATGGCTGCTCTGTCGTGTACTTGCTACTGCTCGTGGGTATGTCCGTGCAGAACCGCCGCGGTGCAATCACAAGCATGCAATTCTTCTTCCCTGAGGTTGGGACCCCCAAGAAGATGACGCCGCTGGGCCAGAAGCTCGAGTGCGAGATCAACTCGACGTCGCTGTACCGTGGCGTCTCAAGCATTTGGTTCCTTGCCCACGTCACTGGGTGGTGGGGCAAGATGTGCATGTTCCGCGACTGGCGATTCTGCTGGGTGCTCAGTATCGCCTTCGAGATCCTCGAGTTGGCGTTTCAGTTTGTCATTCCTGATTTCCAAGAGTGCTGGTGGGACTCTCTCTTCATGGACTTGCTGGGTGCCAACCTGCTCGGCATGATTCTCGGAAGTGTGACCCTCAAGTACTTTGAGACCAAGATCTACGACTGGTCTGGTAAAAAGGGCAAGAAGATGGGGGCGGTCTTGTTCGCTCTCAGCCAATTCACCCCCATCAGTTGGGCCCAGTATGACTGGGAAGTCTTCTCCAACTTCAAGCGGTTTGTCTCGGTACGCTGCTTTCCTCGCTGACATCCTCCGCGTGTGAGAGCTGGTGCTCACTCGTTGCTTGTGTGTAGATCATGTTTGCTCTGATCGTGTGTCTTGTTGTGGAGCTCAATGCCTTCTTCTTGCTGAACACCCTGAGCGTTCCAAAAGAGAGCAACTTCAACGCCTACCGCCTTGCGTTGATGTTCCTTATTGGTGTGCAAGGAGCCGCAGAGGTATGTTCTTCGTTCGAATTCTGGCATCAATGCCTCAGTCTCTCATTGTTGGTTCTCTGCCAAACAGTACTACGAGTTCCTCACGAACCCCGACTGCTGGCGTCTCGGTCAGAACGCTTGGATGATTTTGTCTATCGCGAGTTTCGAGGTCCTTGTATGGGTCAAGTTTTCCCCCGGCATTTTGTTCACCAATGCGCCGCCTCCAGAAGTTTTGTATCCGATTCTGGCATTCCTCGGAATGTTTTCCGTGTGGATGGCTCTCTTCTTTTCGGGCCCTCGGCCGAGAACTCCTGTGTCATCCAAGCGTCGTGGTAAGGCAACGGATGGCCGCGTGACGTCGTGGGGGTTGCTGGATGTGCTCTTCTGGCTCTCATTCACCCCATTGCTCGTGCTCACAACTCAGTGGGCCTACTGATTGAATTTGTAGAGCAACACATGAATAGAGATCATTCATCCAATAAGTTGTCTATTACTACTACATAGTAGATTCACCCATTCTCGCTGAAGTTCGAGGACTGGAAGGAGACGAACAACATGGATGAGAACATATTGCGCACGAACGTGTTAGCTTATATATATGAGAGCCCTACAGAGTCATCTACTCGTCTGTGAGCTTGATGTTGTAGTAGTCAGCCGGCTTGATGTGCTTAGCCCCGCCGTAGTAATCAAAGAGAATCATGGTGTCGATCTGCATGACGTACGCGCTGAAGCCATGTCCACGTGGCCACATCGCCATCTGTGGGTGGCGAGAGAACAGCGCCTGCAGGGCAAACTTCTCCTTCTCTTCACTCGTGATGGGCACAACACGTCCGATGATCGTGATCTTCCAACACGTGGGGTCCTCGACGTCCATCTTGCACGCGTGTTCACCTTCCTGAGCCAGCGAGATGGACAGACTCGCGCGAGCATCCTTCTCCAGGTTCTGAGCAATGAAGTCCAACTTCGTGAGGTAGAAGAAGATCTCACCCGTCGAGTTCTTGGCAGCCTTGCCAATGCCATCTGAAGATTCAGA
>KE464009.1:15157-42702 GCA_000387445.2 Pythium aphanidermatum DAOM BR444 | reverse complement strand
CAGATCCATTCGTTTGCACACTCGTCGACTTGGATTCCGAATGCGCGAACTGTTAGTAGTGGTTGGTCCTTGTCCGTTGACCATGTATCCTTGGGGAGCGTGTCTCGCAACAGCACACGCCGCAGGAATGGTGTGTGGTACACGTAGAATACGCTCGGATCCTGCTCATTCTGGCACACCATACGCACACGGATACTCTTTCGCTGTCGGAAGTAGTACGCCGGGATCTCATCCACGTGATTGAGTCGTGCTAGCTAAGCATCACATCAGCCAATGCCGCTGACTTAGACATCCTCTTTCTGCCACTCGGTGCAGCACCAACATGCCCTACCACGCCGCTCAACCGCACTGCAGCATACGCTGACCCTGCCATCACGAAAATGCACCCCAAGCGAAACAGCGACAGGTTGGCGTCGACCGTGTGCTGGACGTTGACCACCTGCCGGCCCACCACCTGCCGCCAGCCCTCACTCTGAGTCTCATTGACGTCGACGCAGATCTCAGTACGTTCGTTTGCAGCTCCTTCGGTTGCCATTGACGCATCGTGGGGCGCATACCGCGGCTTGTCGCTGTCGTGCGCCATCCCAATCGACAGTCTTATTCCGATGTGCTCCTGTGTCAGCGATGCGCATGTCTTGTTCCCGAGGGTCACTGTTGAAGCAACATTCGCGTCACTTTCGAATCAGTTCGTGCAACCTCACCCCGTCGCGCAACATCCCACTCCTGTGGACATGCTTTGTGAGCACTTGGACGGCCATAAGCTTTGAATCGCTCCATCTACACGTAGTTACAACCGAAAGAATGCTGACGCTCGTTGCATGTAGCGTATTGCAGTGACAACAGTGATGAGCTCATCGAGCACAACAAAGCTCTCAAGGCTGCAGGAGGAAAGCATGCAATTAAGCGATTCATCTGCTGTGATGGAAAGAGATATTGGAACGGTTGGCCAAAACGCAACGAGGCACTCGATCATGTCCTCTCAAGCAGATTATCCATCGCTTCGTCGCAACTTCTTCTCTTATTATCATTTTCATCATCTCGAGCCCAATGGCGACCCAAGGCGGCAACACTTTGGTTCGTAGTTTTAACAGTGGACACTGCACATGCCGTCATATATCCTCCTCACCTGCTCACCAGCATTCAACGCATCAACGCTGCCTTGTAGGGTACTGTGCCAACCCTCTACCTGTCATCCGTACTTTGCTCGTGTGTCAAGTGAGCGAAAATGAATGGAATGCATTTGTGGAAACAGCAGCAAATCGTCCGACCCAATTTTCTAAAATGGTTCGCTGATACTAAAGAAATCCACATGGTCGAGTTTGCTGACCGCCCTCATGGAAGATACGTAATTGATTTCACACAAGCCGCTTCTTTGGCAAGCAAAATATTCGCCGACGGATCAGAGCGTTCATGGCTGCCCTGAATTATAAGGGGCGACGAATCTGCCCTGCAGTTACGGACGCGGAGATCTACATCGGGATGTGTGATCCCTCCTGGCGTGTCGAGTTTTAATGGCTTCCGAACGATCACCGTTGAGATTGGAGTGGGGCATCACACAAGGTCAACTTGACCACAAGGCGATATCAACACCGATTGCGATGCCAGTGGTCGAATAGGTTTTGTATGTGAAGTTCGACCCCGACTACAAGAAGTAAAAGTTGTACGATATTCGAGTCAAGCCACTTCTGCCGCTTGCTCCACATCCGATTGTGGCTCCAAGAACCGGGATCCGAATGGATGGGCGTCGTGTCCTTGGCATTCCGCAAAGGATGAAACTTCCAACAGGCTTCCCAAGAGCGGATTTGTACCCTCCATTCGTTTGGGCAAGGCGTTTGAGCAAATACCCATTCAATAAACACTCGTTTTCGGTCCTGTATCGGCTTCGTCCAATTTCATCATTTACTATCGCGAAACGTGGTAGCATACATGCCGAAGATGAGGCTCCACTTATGGAGTGGAAACGATGAATCGTCATTCCAAACTCCGAGAAGACAGAAAGCGTGTGCTTGCGAATGATGTTTTTCTAACAATTGGTCTTGACTGAACTCATCAACCTTTGACTTACACGATGGCGTATCGTTGCAGCTGCTTCAACTCGTCGCTGTGGCTACGAAGAACTCGCTCGGATCTTGCTCGTCTCTGGCGTACCAAGCACTCTCCCTCCAGTCTCATCGTGCTTCGCTTGTGAGACGCCTCTCTCACGCCTCTACAGACAGCCACGTGGCCCTGCCCCACCAAATCGGAATAAGACCGCAGTCGGAATGTCAACGACAAGGCGAGAGTAAGTAATACTGTAGCGACGGGTCGTACTAGCCGCGCACGCCCTTGGAAGTCGCCATGAACACGCCGCGGCTCTCCAACGCGCCACATCGTGTCGCATCCTGGAACACTTCCGCCTTAAGCGTCGCCATACGCGCTACAAGCGCACACAACCACTGCGCATTCCATCGCAGGCAGACGCGATGTAGCGCTGTAGCATCGTCGTGCACATACTGTAGCTGGCATCCATGTGACTGCTGCTTGGGGTGGGCCATCTTCATCCGGCAGCGCTGCAGTAACCTTCGCGCCACCTTCGCGGACTGTTCGTGCAACCTTCCTCGTTGGGGCGACATTCGTCGAAGGGTTTCCGACCACTTCAACCGCCTCCCATTGGCCCCAGCGACGCTTCAACGCATGGGGGATGATCGGGGAGAGGGAGGGGAGAGAGTGTGGCATGGAGAGCGCTATCGTCCGCCGATCTTCGAAGGCGGCGGCAGCAGCCCACGACGCTGCACGCAACGAAGCGACACGCCGCGCGAGTACGTACAAGCGAAGCTGTCACTCGCCGACTTCAACGTCCTCCCACACATCGATAGTTACCAAGCAGCATGCGGCGCTTTGATGATGCGTGGGTCGTGGACCGCACCATGTTTGAGTACCTGAACCAAGGCGGATGTAGCTGTTGTGGCGTCACGCACCAGATCATGGATGTCGCAATGTTCTCAGACCGATGCTCCGACTGGGGTGAGATTGAGTACTTCATGTGATGCGGACGAACATGACGGAGAGATTGTGTGATGCAGAGTCGGACGACGAGAGAAAAGAGGCGCTGTCACCGTGGCCTTCATTCATTCACGTGGAGATCTTGACCGAACGCGCAAGGTTGCGTGTTGTCATGAAGGATGATATGAAGCAGTATAAGGCCTTTGCAGACAAACACATGAAGGGCTTCATCGCGTGGTGGAAAGCTGAGAGTGACTCCAGCAAGTTGCGAGTCTTCCAGGCACCTGACGACGATATCATGGAGTTTTTCCGAGCACACGTCAAGGTGAAGGGATCCTATGAGATCGTGCTGTGTGCAGTAATGGAGCAGCTCCGACACTTTAGCGAGACGCGGTACAAGGATGCACGCACAACGTCTGAGGCGTTGTTTGAAAGTGCTCTCAAGCACGAAAGAGGTTGTTTCGTCGTCGACAGTGGGTATCAAACTTCAGATGCTGGAGCAAAGAATTTTTACGGCATGATTCACGTCCTGGGAGGACCAAAGCTTTTGCCGATGCGTGAGAGTGAGTTCTTGGCTCGCCTTCCTTAAGTCGAGAGAAGGAGCTCACGTGATGTAATTTACAGCCCGCGATGCGACAGAGAACAATCAAGCTGAAAAAGAAGTTGCAGAGAGTGTCGCCAACGTCCAGAGTTTCCGCTCAGACCGTCGGCTCGTGCGATTGGTATGTATGTGTCATGTCATGACATACGATGGACACAAGCTGAATGCTCGAAATGACATGTAGGTGATCTTGCGCATGTTCGCCGATGCAGCCATTCGCAAGTACCGTAGAGCAATTGGCGAACTTCAAGGAGAAGATCCGAAGGTCCAATGTGACGAAGGAAACAATAAAGATGAAGATGTCGACATGAGTGATGGTGATGCGGATGAGAACAACCAAATTGTAGCGCATGAATGATCGATCTGAAGTCAAGAGGAGATACGTAGATTGTGGAGAGATAGTCACTCGGAAGTGCTTGAAGTGGTATAAAGTAAAAACATCTCCGACCTGAAGACGTTAGTCAGACCCTCGGCGTTGTTGACAATTCGTTGATGCTTTTGTTCCAGGTGGTACAGTGTCCAGAGCGGTGGTCCGTCCAGCATAACTCTTAGCTCGACATATCGTGAAATCTATGACGGATCGGTAGAACGGAGTATTTGGTGATAGAGACACAAGATGACGAGTGATGCTAGAGGAATGAACCGTTGATTGGTCATACCGATACCTGGAACCTCAATCGGCTGTTTCGGTTTCTTGCACCGCGTATTATAATAGTCTCCACAAAGCATTTGGTAGAAGGGTGCTAGGGTGGTTGAGTTCTGTAGCAGATCATTGTGGAAGTTTAGTCTGGTAGGAGTCATCCGGAAGTACTTGAAGTGGTATATAAAATAAACAACTCCGACACTACAAACTGGGGAAAGCCGTATTCGTAGCCTCTACGCCGTTGCCTGTACATTGATAGTTTCATTCTTCGAGGCATAGTACTTTCGGCTGTCTTCAAAGTACCCATTCGGATGGTTGATCATCACATCAGGATCGCAGCCCGGGTGGGTCGCCTCGAAGTGCTTCTTGCACGCAACCTGGAAGTGACGACCCTGAACCAGCGTCAGGATTTCCTGCTTATCCGCCTCGGGAATGCCTTGAAGTGCCTTGCGGAGATGGTCTTCCTCGTAGTGGCGGAAAGGGCACCCATGATACTCTCCAGCCTTCGGAGGCTCGCCCGTGATGATTCGCATGCAGTTGGCTGGCGCATAGTCTTTGCGCTTACCCTCTTTACCGTAGTTGTGGCGAATGTTGTAAGCGTACTTCTTGTTGAAGTCATCAACCGAGAGCTTTTTACAAAACTCTTGGCGCCAGAACGCGATGGCGTCATCAAGTTGCAGACCAGTGCCTTTCAGGAAGAGACCGAATTGCTGACGGCCGGCAAACTTGAGGTGGTGGTTCACCTTAAGGGCCTTGTGTAGTGTCTTCATACACAATGGCATCGAAGTACCAGCGAGGCCGTCAATCATATCCGGTGTGATGCGGTTATCGTTACCCACGTGTGCATTCTGTGTTGAATAATCTGCATCAATGTGGTGCTTCGCAAGGTTCGAGAGTACAGGGGCGAGGCGCTCATCCTTGCTAATTGCTGAACGGTTGTATTTGCGAAACGCGGACGATAGCTGCTTTGAGAGCTGATTTTCCATGCAAGAGCCTGTTAGTGTTGAAATTCTGGTATTTTGATACCAAGTACGTACGTTAGCACGGAATGCTGCGTAAAGAAGTGAAACCACATGATCGAAAGGCACGAAGGCAGTACCGCCCTCTAGGTATACCTTGCGAGTCGCCACGAGGTCGACCGCCTCAGTGAACGGCACTTTGAAGTATGCTGGCAGCGGATTGAATCGCTCCTTATCCATGACTTGTGCATCACGCACAGCTTTCAATTGTGACTGACGGGCTTCAACTTCTTTCTGTGTAGCCTGGTCGTAGGAGATACCATTCTGCTTCATGAAGTGTAGTTTCTCTTCACGCGTCATTTTGTCCAAGCGGTATCGAAACAGCGTGCTTTCCTGGGACAAAAACCATCGGCGTAGCTCTTCTGTCTGGCAGAAGGCCATGCGAAGAAAGAAATGTGATAGCACGTCCTTGACCGCATCCGACTCGGCCCGCTTCGAGTGCATGGGTCCGCCGCTGCGCAGCGGCATGTGCTTATTAATCACCTTGTCGAGCTTTCCATCCTTCTCCTTGGCTGCCACGCTGCGCAGACGGTAGTTCTCAACAGCTTTCAGCACTGCCTCATCGTCGCAAGTGATATTAGTACGTCACGCGAAGAGCACCACCCACACCCACGTGACTCCTACCGTGCAGGCGGTCGATCGCGTACTCTTCAAACTCCTCGAGCGATACTTCAACCAGCGGCGCCTCATTGTACATAGACAGCGTCGCAGCGCTGCTGCTGCGCTGCTCCTGCAGCTCCCGACGGCGGTTGCCTACGTTCAGCATGTTGGCTCAATGCCTCCGTCCTGTAGCTCAGCTCCCTCCACTGACAATGGCTTCCCGCCAAAATGGGCGGGGCGGGTGTCTTCGGCTAAGTACGAGTTAACTTAAGTTAACCAGAGTGATGGTCATTTGCATGGGGAGGGGAGACGTGGTGAGTTGAAGTGGTTTCCTTTGGACAAAGAGGGGGAAACCGAAACGACCCCCATCAAGACGGGCGCGAGGAGGAGAGAGGAGGAAGATGGAGGCTGGTGCTGTGGCAAATGCGCATGATGTGAACCTGCGCCGAGTGGTGCAGGACAAGATCCTGGTCAAGATGCTCAAGCACGTGACGCAGCTCACGCGCGGGTGGGTTGTGTTGGTCGTGGACGACTACACGACCCGCATCCTCACGTACGCTGTGCGGATGAGTGACCTCACGGATTGCGGGGTTTCGATTATTGAACGTCTAGAACTGAATCGACAGCCATTCCCTGAGATGAACGTTGTGTATTTTATCCAGCCGACACTCGAAAACATGCGCAAAGTTGCGGCCGACTTCGCGGTGCCTGACAAGCCGAAGTATAGAGACGCGTACGTGTATTTACTCAGTCACGCAGAGGATGCTGTTCTTCAAGAGCTCGAAAACGCTCACGGATTGCTCCCGCGACTACGAGCTCTTCAGGAAGTGCATGTTGACTTCTTGGCGCTCGAGAAATGCGCATTTTCGTTGGACATGCATGACAGCTTCCACAAGCTTTATTCTCCAGCGGTCCCCAAAGACGAGAAGGTTTTAAGGGCTATTTGCGAGCGATTGGTCTCAGTGTGTGCGACCTTGGAAGAATACCCGTACGTTCGATATAAGGCTGACCAGCCTCGTATGGAGCAACTCGCTCAGCTGTTTCAAGCCAAAATGAACGAGTTCGTCGCAAAAAATGATGCATTTACATACGCAACGAACCGAGGGACGCTCTTCTTTATTGATCGTGGTCAGGATTTAGTTGCACCAATGATGCATGAGAGCACTTTTCAGGCTATGATTTACGACTTGATCGACGTCAACGAAGAGCAGATCACATATCCAGCTGAAACGAACTCAGGAACAGTGATGAAAACAGCGTTTCTAAATGAAAACGACAAGTTTTGGATTGAATATCGTCATACACATATTGCAAAGGTTAGCGAAGAGATTGGCAAACGAATGGCGCAGTTGTCGTCATCAAATGCTGGGACGTCACTCGGGAAAGGCAAGTCAACCGATCTACGTTCGATGGCAGCTGCATTACGGGAGCTGCCCGAATACAGAGAGATGCTTGGAAAACTTTCTCAGCACCTGTGGCTCGCAGGAAATGCTATGGATATATTTACAAAATCAAGCCTCCTTGAGGCATCTAACATTGAGCAAACCATGGCGACTGGTGTTGACGAATCCGGGAAGAAAATCAAGCACGCAATACTGACTAAGCAGCTTGAGGACCTGTTCAAAGATCCGAAGCTATCCGAGGCGGATAAATTTCGAGTAGCTATGGTATTTTCGTTGACGCAAGACACAATGAAGGACCACGAGAAAAAGAAAATTATCCAGGCTGCAAATCTATCACAGAAGTATGACTGGGCAATGAGTAATCTGGTTGCAGTTGGCGGTGCTGCCCTTTACACGCAGAACGGCAACAGTTCTCTATCTTCGGAAGACATCAAGAAAGCAGCATTGAAGGCTGAACAAGTTGAGTATTCCAATGCGAGATATGAACCACATATTAAGTCAGTCCTGAAGCAAGCGCTGAAGAACACTTTGAATGAACACGACTATCCGTATATCATTGCGCCGCCTCTCGGATCGGCATCAGCTTTAGATGACAGCAAGAAAAGGGGCCCGATCTCACTCCGCAAGTAGGTGGATAGAACAGAGGTGAACTGAGCACGATTTAATGATGCTGAACTTCCCTAGGAAAGTGCAACCAAAACCAGGAAAGCCTGATGCGGTACGTAGAACAATGGTTGGGATTAGGAGACCATGTTGACCTTCGTGATATTTCGTAGGACAAAGACACATTTGGTGGCGAAAAGATGCTCGTCTTCGTTTGTGGCGGTGCAACCTATGCAGAGGTACGTCTACTTCACTTATTTGTTCGGCTAACTGGACTCTCATGTAGTTATTTCTCGTAGCTTCGTACAATTTACGAGTTGCGTCAATCCGAAAAACGAGATATCATTCTAGGAGCGACCTCGTTCATCAAACCGAAGGCATTTGTCGACGCACTGTCTGTGCTTCATGAAGCGAATCCCACCTCAAACCCTCCGCCAGTGTATGTTGATGCCAAAACGCATTGCCTTGATAGCCTTCGCTAATCCCGGGTCAACTTGCAGTGGTCGTGGTGCTGATGTGACGCCTTTAAGCAGTGCAGAGATTCATGTACTGGTGGAGAATCAAACTAAACCAGCGAGTTCAGGGACTCCCTTTGAGAAAATTGGTGGCGAAGGCTCCAAGACCTCTTCCTTCAACGCACACAACACCGTGGCGTCCGCCGGGTCTAGCGACAAGACATCATCACTCACAACCCCTTTGGTCACAAGCAAGTAGATGTCGATCTGTACCCATCTAGGTCAGGACATTTCATTATCCAGAACTCAAGCTCACTGCCACAACATCATCGCCACATACCCACCAGCAATTCCTCTGTAGCCTACACGCTTGAGCCCCCGCAGCCATCTCCATGTCGCATGAAAGTGCCCTTCAACTTGGTCACTCAACCACAGTGAGACCTCCCTAAAGTACGAATGTATAAAGCAACTCTTGTATAGGCTTTCTCTATGGAGAGAAACAAAGTCACGCGGCTCATTACTTATGTTTAAAACAACTGGGTTCTTTTTCGACCCGACGTGATGATACGTGGCGTATCAAAAAGACACTGAGGAGCTCCGACGAGAATGGTGCTCGTGCGATCGATTGTGCAGGCGCTGGTGGTGGCGGCGGTGGCCGTGAGTGCTGTCCACGCGGACGAGGCTCAACCTGTGAAGGCTGTGGATGTGGAGACGACGTGCGTGGCCCCCGAGGTCGTCGTGCAGTATGAGAAGCGCATCGACTTACTCGAGGAAGAGCGCTCCAAGTGGGAAAGTCAGCTTGTGTCGGCCGCTGCGCAGTGGAAGAAAGAGAAGGTGACGCTCGAGGCATCGCTGGAAGAGGAGCAGACGCGTGGGCAGAAGGCGGCCAAGGAGATCGCCAAGGCGGAGAAGGAGGCTGCAGCAAAGGTCGCCAAGTTGGAGAAGAAGCTCAGTGAGACCGAGGCGCAGCACTCGCAGACTCTCGACGAGCTCAAGGCGCATGTTGCATCGCTCGAAGACACGGTCAAGGAGCTAAAGAAGCAAGTGGAGCAACAAAAGACGGCACTGGGCAAGCGAGAGTCGGAAGTCTCGGATGCACGCGCCAAGCTCGTCAAGTACTCGGACCAGGTCAAGTCACTGGAGCGTGATGTTGCGCAGTCCCGCAAGAAGAACGAAGCGTTGCGAGTGGAACTCGAGAAGATGGACGAAAAGCTCACGGTCTCGGCGCTGCTGTCGTCGTACTACGACGAGGGGGTTGTGCTCGCCAGCAACGCCGTCAAGGCGCTGCAGGATCAGCTCAACACGGCGCAGCACGGTAGCGCGGGCGTGAACCAAGCTCTTGAGGCACTCGAATCGTACAAGAAGACGGTGACGGAGACGACGGACAAGATCTATGCGGAGCACCTGGCGGCGACGATTGATCCTCTTATCGTGGAGCTACGTAAGGCGTCGGACCCGTATGTCAAGCAGTACCAGCCTCTCGTTGAAGCGGAATACAAGAAGGCTAAGAAGCTCGCGATTAAGAACTACAACCTCGCTGTGAAGCGTGCGAAGGCTGCACGCCTGGAGGCGATTGCAGCTCTCAAGCAGACAGAGGGCGTGGCTCAATACGCGCAGAAGATCGTCGACGGTTCACTCATGCTGCTCACCGCGCCGCTCGTGTTCTTGACGGCCCGTCTTGCCCTCAACATCGTCTGGTTCTTTCTCAGCACGACAGTCTGCGTCCTAACGCTTGGCTTCTGCTGCTCTAAGAAACGCTCCTCGAAGCAGAAGCGCAAGGCCTCCCGCAAGGCCTCACCACCGTTGAGCCCACCTGGTCCCGAGTCAGCACCGACGGGCAAGAAGCAGACGTCCCAGAACCAAAGCAAGAACAAAGGCAACGGCAAGAAGCAGAAGTAAGAGGCGTTCGTGCGATCATGCGTAGCTGACCTCACTAATGCAGGTGTTTGGTCGTCATTTCCACACGTCCATTCATTAACATTCGCAAGGAAATACAGAGAAAGTCAATACATTGTCTGTCAGTCACATCACACACTCACAGCACGATAGTGTGGCTAGGGCCTGGCGAGTCAAAGGCGTTTCCTGTGCCAGCTTCAAACATTCGTCGGTCGTAGGCAGTCCCAACACTGACGGGCGGCATGGATACTGCTCGAACTCCTGATACAACAAACCCACTGGCAGTCAGGTTTGCGTAGCGTAAGACAAAGTCACGGTCACTTCCATGGGGGAACAAATGGCTCTAATGCAGCACTCCAGTATAGATGCTCGATGATACGGTCGACCAACACACCGAGAGTGCTCTCTGTCAGCCATTGAAACTCGTGAGTACTCGCACAGGCCACCTGAGCGCCTTCAACCGCCCCGATTAGCTGTGGGTAGTGGAGAATATGAGGGAAAATGCGCTGGACCGAAACCTCGTCGATACGAAGATCGTATACGATACGAACGCGGACCGACTGTGCCGCTCCGTTGTGCGAGTAAATGGGAGGCGACAGCACACGCAGTCCGAGAAACTCGAAACTTGAGCACAGAGATCTCCACGTGCTTTCAATGGCCGTATGGCCAGTAGAAGAACCGCATACTACTGAAGGAGACACGTAGTCGTGCAGAAACTGTCGCTGGGGCTGGTTTTCATCAACATCATACCACCCTCGAGCGAATAGCTCGAGGTAGCGGTCCATGATGGCGAGGAACGGCTGGCTTGGATCGGCTTCTACGCGACCCGAGAGCACGACATCGCTTGGGACGTCGTGCGGAAACTCACGCCGTGTCCAAGGGCTACCGTGATCGATTGCGTCCTGGTAGGATTGCGTGTGGTATTGCAGATCACGCACTTCGTGACGAAGCTGAGCTGCCCGAGCCTCCAACACCGCCACGTCCACCTCCTGCCCCGCTGTAAGTGGTAGAACTGCTCCCGGTGGTCTGCTGTCCACTGGCGCTCGTAAACTCGCCTTCTCTCCGTACACGTCGACCTCTTCAACTTGCCCATCGTCCGTCACTCCAAGCATAGAGTTGTCTCCAATGCGGGCCTGACCAAGCACTTCCAACACATCGTTCGGGTCTTTGAGCACCTCCGTAAAGCTCGCGACAAAGTCGGCCTCGGTCTCATATCGACAGATACGATCTTGTTGAAGTAGAAGATGACGGACGTGGCGGTCTCCACATCGGCTCCAATAAGCCGCGAGAGGATCCACTCGTTGCCCACAATGTGAGGAAAAAGCCCCACGACGGTCTCCCGTAAAATCTGAAAGCGTAGCGACCCGTACGTCTTGATCACGACTTCGTCGTCGTCCACAAGCATGATATCGTAGCCTTCCATCTTCATGCAAATGAAGCGAAGCAGCAGCGAGTAGCGTCGGATCTGCTCGACCATGACGTCGATTCCGCCGAGACCGTTGCCAAAGTCGATGTTCTCATCGATCACGTGTGTGAGGAACTCTCGCTGCTCGCCCTCAGTCACCACATGACGCCGCTGCGTGCGGTGCTCGACACGGAAGCCCTGTCGGAAGAGGCGGAAGTACTCCCTCACGACCTGCATGAGGGATCCATTGGGCGCATGACGGAGCTGGACGACGCGCGACTGGAGAATCTCCCGGAGAGTTGTGAGTTGTTGGATCTCCTGATGGAGGTTCTGTCCAGCGTGAGATTAAAGTCCACGGAGCGTTCCTTGAGAACCGATCGGAATGGACCCCAGCCCTTGCGGTTGCGCTTGGCCTTGGGTTTGCGTCGGGAGGGCTGGGGCTGGGGCACGAGTGCGGACGTTGAGTTGACAGCGTCCTCAGCGACGGCCACCATTGTGGACCGTGGAGTAGTGGCGGTGGTGGGTGAGCGCGAGTTAATCGTGGTCGAGACAGTGGACTCAACTGGAGTCGCTCGATACGTGTAGCCCTGGAACCCAACGAGTTGCCTGTGCCAACAACTGGATCTCTAGCTTGCCTTTGGGTACTTGTCGTTGGCTTCGTCATACCGTCCGCTGTAGTGCACTTGAAATGTCTCGTGGCCTGGGTAGTACCGAGTCGTTTGCTGAGTACTGGAAGAACACTGCTACACGTTCTGGTGAGTGGCGTGCGAGTCTGTCGATTGCCGTTCGCTCTGCCCTCCACTTCCAGGGTTAGTTTTTGGTGTGTGTGACCCTCTGGACTTGAAAGAGTTTTGTTCTGCGGTTTGTCCGTTGATACAGTAGGGTTCATTTCGGGACCATTCGGGACAGCGCACGACTCTCGCACATGCACTTCGTCGTGGATCCGTGACTGCAGTTGGCAACACGGCGATGTTCCTGGTGACTTTGTCAGGAGCCGGAGGACAGGCAGAGTTCCATCGTCCGACATGCAACATCTCATACCAACGAGGGGGTCGGACAGCAAGCATCCTGTAAGGTGCTTTTGTTGTGCGTCGACTCCGTCGAGTTCGTCACACGTGTGGTGTTCTGCGGAGTCCCCAGATTGTATGGAAGGACCAGATTGAGTTGTCTAATCAAAGCGCACAGCGCAACACGATGCATCTAACAAGATGCATGACGAATGTGCTTGCTCGTTGGACTTTCGTGGGGCTACTGTCAATCGCATGAGGCAAAGTCGCTTGTCGGGACGTGAGGCAGTGTGGATGAAAGTGTGGGTGGTCAGCGGATTTACGAATTGATCATTGGTCCAAGTATCAATTGATACAGAAATCAGCGTGGTCTACAGTATGCATGTTACCCGAAGGTCGTCCCAATCTCTCTCACATCTGATCCTGAAGCGACACGAGCGGGAACATGAGCATCCGACGGCTCAAGTCGCGTGGCATCGGCCGACTGGAGCTCCTGGCGTGGCTTAATGAGCTACTGGAGACCGACTACACCAAGGTGGAGCATCTGGCTGACGGCATCGCGTACTGCCAGGTTCTGGACGCGCTGCACCCTGGCAAAGTGAGTCTGCAGCACGTCAACTTCCACGCCAAGACGCCAAGGGAACGCGAGCGCAATTTCCGCGTGCTGCGGCGGGCGCTCGATGCGTGTGGCGTCCACTTAGATATGCCTGTGCGCAAGCTCGTGGACGGCAACTTCCAGGAACACTTTGAGTTTCTGCACTGGATGCACGACTACGCCCAGAAGACGTACCCTGATGCTGTGCGCAAATACCAGGGCTTTGCACGACGCCAGCAGATGCTTGGCTCGCCCACGCTGACACTACAGGAACTCAATGACGTCAATATGAACCTCGTGCCGAGTTACGTGGGCTCTGGCAAGGAAGGGGCTGCGGAAAGTGGTGTCTTGGCGACCGGAAGAGGACGCATCTCTCTCGCGTTGGACATCATTGACCCCGAAGAAGAGCTACCAGGCGACTTGACGCTTGAGGACCTCGCTGGAGATTGCGACGACGCGAAAACGGATGTGCATGTGCGAGTTGAGCATGATGGTGTAGCGGAAGAAGAGCGGATGACGCCTGAGGATCCAATGCTGCGTTATGTAGAGTGAGTGGACTGAGCACTGTGTTGGAAAACTCGTATGCACTGACATGGCAGCGGACTAGGAACTCTCAAGCGAGTACGATGAGAGCACTGCAGCTGCTGACACAACTGGAGAAGACGATCTCGTTCGTTCTGGATGTTCCCAAGAACGAGAAGAGCAAGGCAAAGGCGACGATAACGAAAGGAAAGTCCGCCAAACCCATCAGTACGAAGCAGAAGCCACAAGCAGAGCCACAAAATGCCCCATTCCTTTCTCCTCAGCTCAATGAACTCGTAAGACGCGGTGCCCACCACCACATGCAGCGGAAAACTCAGTATCTGTGTTTAGATCGAGGCACTAGCAGAGGAGCTCTCCGGACGAGCCAAAGACGTGGTGAGTACTGTAGGAGGGTCCTTGCTTCGACATCGACTTGATTGCATCCGCTGCCATAGGTTCTCCTGGAGCAGAAGGTGCATCGCCTCGTAGCCGCACTGCCAGAGAAGCGAGACTCATTGCCTCTCGAGCAAGAACTAAACTCTGAAGTCTGATTTGGTTCCACACAGCTCTATCTATTCATTCACATGCGGTTTCTCCGCCATTACGACTGTGCTTACAGTGTCCACTCGCCGTACTGGCGGAGGTGAGCGTCGACACGGGCGACGACATCGGCTGGGAAGCCGTCCACGCCTTCCTTGTCCAGAAGCGCCAGTTCCTTCGTCGTGATGAACACACAGTTGTCTGGGCGCAGTGGACGCTCTGGACGCCAGCGTGCGAGGTAGAGACGCTCGCGACCACCCTGACGCACGCCGCTGATGGAGCTTCGGCCACGCCAAACCTCCTGGTACACGAAGTCAACCTCGTCTTTGTCAAGCTCGAGCGGAGTGCCCGTTGACTTCTCACGCTCCTGCAGCTTGTGGTACAGCTTGTGGCGTTGATCCCGCGATAGTCGGCCCACGCCCTCGGGCACGAAAGGCTTCTTCGCAAGATCACACAACACATAGGCAGCCATGGCCTGACCGAAGATGGCCGGCATCGTGCCGAGCACCGGGATCACGCGCAGACGAAAGTGCTCAACGTTGCCGAACTCCTGTGGCTTATCGACCTGCTCTGGATCCAAAGGCAGAAGCTGCGCGACGGTCTTCTCGCTCGAGTACACAGTGGTGATGTGCTCCGTGCTGACGCCTCGCTTCTTGAGGAAGTAACGCATCTTGGTCGCCAGTGGATCACGCACTGCGTCCGGCATGGTACCGATCTGCAGGCGCGTTGGGTCGGCCTTGCCACCCGCACCCATGGCCGAGATGACCTTCAAGCCCTTCTTCGTGCACGCCTCGAGCAACGCGCACTTGGTCTTGACATCGTCAATGCAGTCAAGCACGTACGTTGGGTTGCCCGCGAGCAGCTCGTCCGCAGCCGCCGCCTCGAACATCATCACGATATCCTCGATCTCGCAGTGCGGCACAGTTTCGTGCAAGTGCTTCTTCATGGCTGTGACCTTCGGTGTACCAACATCCGCGCGAGTAGCAACGGCATGGCGGTTGAGCGACGACAGCGTCACGTTGTCAAAGTCCACGAGACGCATGCGGCCCACACCAGAGCGCGCCAGCATAAGCGCCGCGTGCGAGCCCACACCGCCAACGCCCACGACAATCACAAACGCATTCTTGATGTGCTCATACCCATCCTCGCCAAAGAACGTACGGATGCGCGAGAGCTGCTCGGCCTCCAGCTCTTGCTCCATCTCGCTCGAGCCTCGCGTCGGCTCCTCGCGCTTCTTGGCCGCCGCCACCTTCGCAGGCTTCTTCGCTAGCTTGGCGTACGCCAGCTGCGCTGCCAGCACCGACACGGCGCCAAGCGCGAACGCCGCCACCACCTTGACCATCTTGACCTTCCTGCTGATCTGTAGAGCTCCTGGAAGAGCTCCAGCCAATCATGGTCCCTTGTTTGGAGTTTCTTAATTAGGGACCATTGAACCTACGATGTATTAACTCAGTAGCGAACGTAAAGGTCACTCGAGAGGGGGAGCTCCTCGCTGGAAACGACATCCTGCGACCTGAAGCATCATGGTGAGTGGCGGGGGCAAGCGCATCAAGGACCGCGGCGCTGGCGAGCGTAGCGTGTACCCGTCGTCTCGCCTGCTGGTGTGGCACTCTCGCTTCGACCATGCGCGTTCTCGGCATGCCGATATCGTGCGTGGACACGCGTTGAACCAGCAGGTCGAGGTCGTACTGCCCACGAAAGCGGCGGTGGAAGTGGCCGAAGCGCTCAAGTGGGAGACGAGCTTCTTCTACGAAGTCACAACGTCGCTGGCGTTGTTCCTGTCGCCGCGTTTCATCAGTGAGTACGTCATGGTGGGCTCAGCATATATGATCGCCAAGAACGTGGCGATCGACAGTCAGAACACGGCCATGCTGCTGCCAACAGGCGAGTTGCTCCTGCTCGTGGACAATGAGACGTACGAGCAGCTCGGACTCGTAGGACACAAGTATGCACAGCATCTTCCGGCAGAAGCACTCGGCGCCAAGCAGCATCGCACGTCAAGGCGCGGGCAGCGATATGTCGTGTCGATCAACCTCAAGGACGACGCGTTCGCGTCGGGAACATCGAATGCGACGCGTGACCGCGTCATGCACTGTCTCGAGACCAAATTCGAGCCACTCGAGATGCTGCTGTGTGCGTACAATGAACGAGGGGCGCCGAGAACCATCATTTTTGACGACGACACCATCGAGCGCACGCGTGTGGAAGTCAACGGAGCATTTGAGCGGCTGCAAGATGTCGTTGTGCCCGTGCTTCACACGCTGTACAATGAGGCAGAAGGAGCGTCGTCACGCATGGACATGGAAGTGTTGAGATCGTCCTTACAGGGCGTCCACGAGTGGCTCGGTGTCGTTGCCTGTCGATTGACAGATCTGCTGCAGCACACACCTTTAGAGGAGTACGTGTCGACTTTCCAGGGCATTCCGGACGGCGTGCCAACCGACGAACACAGTGAGTTGTCGGTCGTGCGTTGGAGAGGATTGATCGCCACGGAGCTTGTTCAACGCATCATGGACCGAACGCGTGACGACGTCAAGAGCGGCAAGCTTCCGTGGGCGGCCGTCACAGTCTGGGGATTTCCGGATGCGATCGTCTCCTGGCAACAGGAGTATGAAGTCAAGCCATCGCGATGGCAACTCAAGAAAGCTGGGGAGCAAGGAGCAGAGACACACACAAGACAAGTAGAAGTAGAACAACGGGAGCACGGTTTCCTTGTCAACGGCGCCAACAACTACACGTTCCTCGTGTTGCCTCAGCAGGAGTACTTTGCCTTGCAGGAAGCTGGCCCACACGATGAAACCATGTAATACAGAGATCAAGTCCCACCTACATGCTCGCGATCACGCTCTCCACAAAGCGCGCGGTTGACGCAACGTCCGAGTCGTGGCTTCCATCAACGCCGGCCAAGGCTACGGCCGTTTTGGCAAACTTCTTCGCAGACTTGGCGTTCTGCTTGGTGGCGTGAACAATCGCGAGGCGCAGATTGCCGATACAACCTGGGTTTAGGTTGAGTGACTCAGAGTCGGAGGTCTTGATAGCAGCCACAGTCTTCCACACGTGGTGCGCCGCATCGAGGAGGCCAAACGACTCGCACACACCACCCAGCTCATACAAAATCGTCAATGCAGAGTCGTCCTTGCTCACGAGCTTGAGCGCATCTGTATACTTGGCGATTGCACTGCTGTCGTTCACGACAGACAGCACCCGAGCTTCCCACAGCAACGCATTCACTGGAGATAGACCTGACGAGAGGTGATGGCGAATTGCAGCATGGGCTGCTTCCGTATGCTCCACAACACTTGCATTGTCCTCCGCCGTGTGGCGTGCAATCAGGGCATAGGCCCAGTGCAAGAGAATATCTGCCGAAGACGGCTTCTGCTTGGCGATCAGAAGGCCTGAAGTGAGCAAACGAAGGGCGGCTTGGAACGCTTGGCATTGATCGGCGTCCGAGAGAACCGCCGACTTGAACGACTGCAGAGCAGCGATACCATAAGCGTACGGATTAGTTGGGTCAGCGCGAACAAGCTTCATCGGCGAATCACCAGCAGAGTTTGAGGTCAGCAGACACTTGATACCCTCCCAGTGGAGACACTCGTCGTTCGCGACCGATGGTGAGATTGAGATTTGTGACGACAGTGCACTGGGAGTAAGCGAATCAACCAGGAAAAGTGCTCGGCGTGCTGCAGTAAAGATGTCACGTGGCGAGTTGCGTTGAGGTGCAACAAGTGTGTCGACGGCAGTACTTTTGATGTGGCGATAATACAAATCCACCACTTCGAGCTCTGCGAGAGAAACTTGGTCCACGGCCGAGCGGTCGATGATCGCAGCGAGAGCAGCGTCCGCAAGCTCATTGGCAGCAGCAGCATGATTGTCGGTTTCTAAGGCCGACAGCGCAAGTGCAAACATCGCCACCGCTCCACGCTTACTGTCTGGTAGAGCGTCCGAGCTGAGTGCACTCTTCGCTGCCATCAGAGCAGCAGCTCCGTCAGTGGAGATGAACGCATGTTGAGCCTCAACCAGCTTTAAAGCCGTGGGATCGGAGAGGGTCTGAAGCAACTCCTTTGTCGCAGCGGAAGCACCTTCACTGGAATCCCCCTTCTTCAATCCGCTGATGATGAGACTATTGCGTCTGGAAATGGCGTTCTGCTCTTCTCCCGTCATCTCCAAGCACTTGTTTGCAGCATGCGCAGCCTCTTTCAAGTGACCCAATCGGACTTGAACCAGACTAAGCAAGCTCCAGGCACGAGGGTCGAATGGCTCACGCTCGAGGTACTTTTTGATAGCAAAAAGCAGTTTCTCTCTCGTAGGCACAATTTTGTCATCATCACTCGTTGGAGTATGGAAGTGCTCACTGAGAACAGTCGACACAACAAGACCCTGGAGGGCATCCATGTGGTAACCCATTTCGAGAGCACATTGGAATGCCTCACGGGCCATGCGACGGTCAGCTCCCGAGTGCTGGCTCAAGTAGATCATACCGTAGCCGATCCACATCGCTGGGTTATTGGGATTGATAGCCTGCAAGTGCAAAAACGCTTCGCGTGCCAGTTCGGCCGTCCGCTGTTTGTTTGTGCTACTCTGGTGGTGGACGTACAGCATACCCAGGTTGGCCCAAGCTGCATCAAGACTTGACGTCTGAATCGCGCGAATCCACGCAAGCTGCTTCGTCAATGGGTGCTCACTGACCACGCCAAGCGCATTCCACGCGAGGCCGAAAGCCGGGTCGTACGTGATAGACTTGCTGAGATGCTCACGAGCAGCTTGGAGGAGATCGTGAATGTCATCGTTTCCGGGTTTGGCTTCAATGAATGGATTGAAGGCCTTTCCATTGATGCTGAAGCTGGCGCGCGCTTGGTACCAGCAGTTGACACCAATATCGTAATGGGCTTGCGCCAAACCAACAAGATCTGCACTGCTCAGTGACTCTGCTACTTGGTCGTACGCATTTTTACCTTCGGCAAGAAAATTCAACCATCCATTCTCGGTGTCCATAAAGTTGAGCGGTGAGAGGTAAAAAGCAAAGCTGTAAATGTCACCTAAGAGTTTCATCAATGGGGCCTTCGCGAGTGTTGAAATTGATCCAGCAACAGGCGACAAAATCTGTGCTGCTCGCTTGATATTGGCTGCAGCGCGTCCATACAAACCTTCGCCATTTAGGTATTTTGCTTCATCAAACAGCAGTTCAGCGTACACAGTTGCGATAACATGTGCGGATTCGGTGTCACACACGCTCTTGCTCGCCTCATCGACCCGCTGAAGCGCATGCTCAAACATGTGAAGTCTGCCTTCAATTCGCGCAAGCTCTGTCAAAACGCACCAGCCGACTTCTCCGAGCTCAATTGCTCGCAAGTAAGAACGCTGTGCGGCGACCAGCTTCCCGAAGTGACAGTACACGTGGCCCATGGCGACCCAATAGCTCGAATTGAGTGGTTCATTACGCAACACCAAGTGCAGCTTACTCACGACAGCCTCGTCGCCAATGTTGACGAGATGCTGGGCAAGTCGAAGAAGTGCCCAGGTTGGAGCACTCTCGGGTGACGATGTGAGATCTGTCCACATCTTGACGTTCAACTCAGTCTTCCCTTGTTGCTCGTACAGGTTGCTCAACGCAACACCAGCCATTTCGTTCAGTGGAGCTAGCGACAGAGCTTTGAGGAAACACTTCTCGGCTCGCATTACGTCACTTCCCACTTCGTTATACCATTGACCGAGCCATGCAAACACGTCGCCATCATTTGGTGCGAGCTTCGCAGCTTGTAGCAAGTTTGCAAAGCACGTCTGCTTATCGGAGCGCAGTGTTCCGCCCAAGTTCCAGTAGACAATAGCAAGCCGCTTCAACGCTGTTGCTCGCTCACGAGGGACTGTGATTTTCGCCGCACTTTCGACCAGGATTTCTTTCGATTCCTCAAGTTCACCGACGAGGAATTTTGCCCATGCACGCGTGCATGAGATCTGAGCAGATCCATGCTTTTTGCCAACCGACTCGTCGATAACCTGGATAGCCTCTTCAGGCCGATTCGTAGCGCACAGGAGCTCAGCAGCACCAGCGACAGCAACGGCACGGTCTTCACCCGAGGTCTCAGATATAACCGAGTTGTAGATTTCCAACGCGGTGTCAACAGCCCCAGCAAGGTCGTGCGCACGCGCTTCCAATAGACGAGCTTTCACATCTGAGTACACATTCGCGTTCGGGGGCCCACATCCAAACAGCTTGGACTTTTCGTGAACAACTTCACGTGCCTTTTGAAGACGACTCAAACAGCCTTCGACATCGCGAGTGTCGAGGGCTAGTGATGCCAATTCCACTTGGGCTCGAATGCACAACGCACTTTCGTGAAAGGATGACGCCGAGCAACTAGCCAAGCCCTCGATCAGTAGAGCGCGGGCCTGGTGCAGTGCACTTGTGTCAGTTATCGCATACATCCCAAGAACACCATTTCGTGATCGTACCGCCGCGCTGTCCGACTTCAAACTTGCAAAGCCTTGGTACATTAACGCCATTGGACTTTTAGAGAACGTCTGCCCCAGTTGCTCCGCGATCTTTGTGACTGCTGCCTCATCAATCGCTATCACACAAACAAGCCTGAGGTCAGCACCGCACTCATGCAGTACGCGCAGTCAAAGTGCCTACGTGAGTCGTTGTCTTCACTTCGCAGCAACAAGTATTCCGCTGGAAGTTTCGAAAATGGAAACCAGCTCACGATCGAAGTCGTGAGTACGTCCAGCTTCTTGAGCGCCTTGTGCTTTCCAGGACCTGGTTTGGCCGTTTTGATCTGGTTGATCTGGTGGCGAATGAACATTGCGAATGCAATGTCTGTCTTGCTTCGCAGAGTTCCCGTCTCAGGTGCTGCGCTGGACCAATTCCATCGCTGGGCAACGGCAACAAACCCGTCAAGCAGAGAATCCATCGAGACGTCTCCTGCAGCATCCGACAAGCTGAAAGTTGGCAGCTTTCCATGGTCTCGTTAGATCACAATAGCTCATGAAACCACCCATGGCGAAGCAGTGCTCACCTGGACCAAGTCCACAAGCTGCAGCCAGATCTCCAGAGATGAAGGCAGCTCTTCGTTCGGCGTCGTGTCGATGCTCAGACCGTCAGCATCGTTCACAAGGGAGTACCACGCATCGAATGCCTGTGCACCACACGTGTGACTCGTCAACCGCGATGGCACAGCATTAGGCATCCCTATCTCTCACCTTCCCATGGGCCTTGATGCCCATGGCAGTTGTCGCCAGCTCGGCAATCCACTTTTGACTTGGCTTGACCTTGTTGCCTCTGCCCTCACACGTCCTCCGTCACCTCCTCCTTCTCCATTGCGACCAACATTCACCACGTACTTTCTGAAGACACCAATCAACTTCTCCAGCGCTTCAATCTTCTTCGTAGCATCTCCAGAAGCCTCGAACAAGTCCACCAGGTTCTACCAATGGGAACGAATGAGTTACTTGTCACTTCTCCTGAACCAACTCGACCCCCCTCCATACCTTCCAGGCGGCGGGAAGCTCCGGTTTCAAGTCTGCCGCACGACGCAGCGCTGTCTCCGAGTCTTCCCACTGCGATATTCCCACGCAAAGACCATTAGATCGCCCAGTCGATGACCTCCACATCGTCCACTTGACCGACCTGTTTGAGGTGGTAGCTCGCGAGCCCGACGCACATGAGCGCTTGGAAGTTGCTGGTATCGAACTGGGACACGCGGCGCGCCGACTCGAGCGCCTGTTGGTACTTCTCTTCCTTCAGGAACGCACCCGCTTCCTCCAGCATCTGCCGGAGCATGGCGGCCGACATGATCCTCTTCCTAAATGACCACGAAGGCCGTTTAGTGACATTGCTCCACCCAACAAGTCATTCAAACGCGGCATTGTACCTCCAATCCACCTCATTAGAGAGCTCTTTGATCGTCGCTTCAACGGCGAAAGGATACGACGGAGCGAACATGACGGTCTCACGTAGTACATGGGGTGTTGTGGGCGCTGTTCTCGTGGCTACGATGGGGATAACGGGACCAGAAGGCATGGGCGTACACGCGGCGGTGCCTGCGCCACCGGCTGTGCTGTGGTACGCGCCGTTTCTGAGCGGTGGGGGCTACTGTAGTGAGGCGCACTCGTACGTTGAGGCGATCGACATGGCGATTCTCGCGCGTCATGAAGCGGAGCAGCACGCTAAGCAGCAGGCAAGCGATGCTAGAGCAAGTAGAGATGGTGGAGAGCACTTGGCGGGGTCTGGGTCTGGGGACACAGTTGAGCGGAGCCAGAAGCAGCTCAAGAACGAACTGCCATTCACTCTCTATATCACACAACATGGAGACTCGTACAACGCCCGCTTCATTCAGACCATCCCCGAGGAGATGCGTGAGTTACTCCAGGAGGTGCGTATTGTATTGTATTGGATTGTCGAGGAGTTGGTGGATATTGCATCATTAACGCATTGTCTGGCCTCGTAGCACTGGATCGAAGACCGCGACTTCCACTGGCGGTTGAAGAAGAGCAAGATTGCACTGGCGGTTTGCCACTCAGAGCCTGGTGCATGGTACCCTGCTCACTACAAGACGTCTCGGTGCCCACCAGAGAACACTCAGTATGCAGTGGGGCGTACGATGTTCGAGACGGACCGAGTGCCGAGCGGATGGGCGGACCGTATGAACAAAATGGACGAGATCTGGGTGCCCACGAAGTTCCAGAGGCAGGTGTTTGTGGACGGAGGTGTTCGGCCCGATGCCGTGCATGTCGTACCAGAGGCCGTTGATGTGCATTTCTTCAACCCCGACCACGTTGAGCAGGCTTATGATCTCGCGAGTGCGATCACGTCGAAACAAGTGACGCCAGCGACAACCGTCTTTTTGTCCGTGTTCAAGTGGGAGGAACGCAAAGGCTGGCGCGTGCTCTTGAAGGCGTACTTCCAGGCCTTTTCACGCAGCGACGACGTCGTGCTCGTGATCCTCACGAACGCGTACCATGTGAAGACGGAGACGGCGCAGGAGTTTATGGACACAATCGCTGCATTTGCGAAGGAAGAATTCGGGAAGACACTTGAAGAGCTCGCTGTAGTTCATGTTCTTCCACCGCAATTACCACAGACTCAGTTGCCATCGCTTTACAAGGCCGCAACAGCGTTCGTGCTCCCATCACGTGGTGAAGGCTGGGGTCGCCCTCATGTCGAGGCGATGGCTATGGGACTACCGATAATCTCGACGTTCTGGAGTGGAACGACCGAGTACATGACTGAAGACAACTCGTACCCACTGCGGATCGATGGCCTTGTGGAGGTGAGTCGCTGTTATCTGTGCGGCCTCTAGGCGTTTGTGTTGACTTGAAGTGAGAGCAGATTCAAGAGGGGGCATTCCGAGGGCATAAGTGGGCAGACCCGTCCATCAGCCACCTGACGGAACTACTACAGCGCGTCAAGGCGCGTCCGGGCGAGGCCAGGGAGAAGGGCCGTCGTGCGCGTCACGACATGGTGACGAAGTACTCACCTGAGATCATCGGCCAAGTGCTGCTTGGCCACATTGAACGAGTCCTAGCGATGGTCTCCAGCCGCGACACAGCTCACAGCGCGAACGATGAGACTCACGACGAACTCTAGATGGCTTGTGATGAAGTTTGCTTTTTGTTATACCAGCTTTCAATGCTCTCTCGTTGTGTCATTGTCCCAATCTTCCTGCGTGAGCCACGTGCGATGCAGCCAAAGACCTTTGGTTGGTGCTGATGGTCCAGGCTCCAGCTGTCCTTCAAGCACTTGCTTCATGCGATCTGCCGGGTACATGCCTTCCGCGATCGGGCGTGCAGTGCCGATGATTCGACGCACCATGTGACGGAGGAAACCCGTCGCGATGAGCTCAACGCACACGAAATGGACCGGTGCGATTGGCTTCGTATCCAGCTTGCGCTTCTTGTTGACGTGGGCATCATCGTTACCTTCTGGAGCGCTCTGCACGGGAGGAGCAAGATACAGTGAGGCGACGTCGGCGACCTCATCTCCTGTACCGCAGGTCTCCGGGTCAAGGGAGAATATTACGTTCCTATCACGAGAGAATCATCACGTGAGTGCAGCATCCCATTAGCCTTACTCAAAGATCAACGTACCGCTTGACACGGACTCGAGCCGAGATCATCGTGCGCACTGTGGAGCGATCAGCAAACTCGGCCTTCTGGAGCCCCTGGGAGAACGGCCGGAAGTCGTGCGTCCCAACGAGGTGCCTGGCAATAGAAAACAATCGATCAGACATGGCTTTGGCGTTGTTGGTACGACGCAACTGCTTACTGTAGCGCCTCTTGCAGACGGTCAACGTCGATACGGCGGCCGAGAAACCACGAGTACTTGCCAAGCTCGAGGTCTGGGCGATGGCCTTGTTGAATGTAGTAGATGTACTTCTTGTACTTGGAGCGGAACCGAGACGGGGTAACAGAAGGAGGCAACGGACCGGCACTGAGGACACGCACTCCATCGGGAAGCTTCTCATTCAATTGCTGCTGGAAGTCTGCAACTGCC
The DNA here is from genome assembly GCA_000387445.2 of Pythium aphanidermatum DAOM BR444. Classification (NCBI taxonomy): domain Eukaryota; phylum Oomycota; class Peronosporomycetes; order Pythiales; family Pythiaceae; genus Pythium; species Pythium aphanidermatum. The sequence goes on along the minus strand of KE464009.1, from coordinate 17,942 downwards.
ATCGGGAGCTCGTGGTCCAGTTTGATCGTCCCGTATTGCTACAATTACATCAATTGTCAATGCGCTATCAACCAATCCACGCGCTATATGAGACGTACGTATAGCGCATGCGTGCCGGCGTCTGTGCGACTGCAGCTTGTGACGTTCACGCGCCGAGGCGCCGCGAGTGTCGTGGTCACCGCGTGCTCGACCAGCTCCTGAATGCTGCCTTGCCCGGAGCTACTCGTCTCGATCTGGCGCTGCCACCCCACGAGGCCGGTGCCGAAGTACGCGATGTGCAGACAGTAGCGCCAGCATGGGGCCTGTGGTGGAAGCGCTACGGTGTCATCCGCATGACCATCACCATCGGAGCTGCTCATGATGATTGGCTTGTGAGTCCAGCGTCGGGACTCTAAACTAAACAGTAGTAAAACACCTCTGTTACGTTGTCAAAAGGCCGTTTTATAGTCAGAATCATGATTACAGATTGGTTTCAGCCACAGTTACGACATTTATTTACTAAACGATTTAGGTTTTAGAGTAGCTACCCTTACAGACCGCTCCAGTAAGCTGGGATGCCCTGAGCGAACGCCACATGCGCACGGTACATGTTGAGACCGGCCGAGCGGATCGTGGACTCGGACGCGATGAAGCTCGAGCCAGCCATCTCGATCGTGAACACTGGCTTGTTGAGCTCCTGGAAGATGGCGTCATCGAAACAACCGTAGGCCACGTAAAGCTGGGCGCTCAGTTGGCTCTGGTACTGGCTGCCGGCAGCCTTCGTCACAGCGTCACCAAGGGTCTTGAGCTTTGGGCCGTATGGAGCCGGTGGCGTGCCACGCTGGTTGCCGTAGGCACGCAGCACAAGACCACCGAACGAGTGCATGTCGATGGCACCGTAGATGCCGAGGTTCTTAATGTAGTTCCACGAGCCCGAAGTCTCTGGCTCACTGAGCACCGCCGTACCAGGGTACGTGTCGGAAGATGGGCTGCCACCGTCACGACCGAAGAACGACGCTGGGCCGTAGTTGCGGTTGAGATCAACTCCATACGTGGAGCCGGAGATGCGGCGACGGTTCTTACGCCAGAGGCGGTTGTTCGCCGAGCTCCACGAGTAGATGTAGCCGTCGACGTTGAGAATGGGGACAAAGTGCCACTCGAACTCGTTAAAGATCGCGGTGACGGCTGGGTCGTTGGCACGCAGACCATCGAGGAGAGCGGCCATGGTGTAGAACGTGGAGCTGCCGGCGATCCACTCACGAGCGTGGATCAGACCCTGCGTGTACAACGGCTTCTTCTTGCCACCGGTCGAGATCTTGTACCCAGGAACAGTTCGTCCTTCGTACGTGGTGGTGATCTTGTCGATCTTGGAGAAGATCGTCGGGTTCTCGGCGACGAGGGCGTCAAAGAATGCATACACCTCGCTCGCCTGACGGAAGCAGTCGAAGAAGGCGTTGTCAACGTACTTGGTGGCCGAGATCTGCTGCAGGTGGCGGCGCGTTGTCGTCGCACAAGTCGCACGGATGGCAGCACGGGTCTCGAGCAGCTCTGCGGTGTTCACAGGGTCGCGTTCCACGACCGTGCCGTTGGCAAACAGCGAATACTTGCCGTCGTTGCGCTGCTGAAAGTGTGCAACATCGCTGGAAGTCGCATAGATCTGCGCATGCACCTTGTCGTCGTTGCCTTCCACCGTGTCGGCGCGCCATACGTCAAGCTCTCCCTTGAACTGCGGCAGAGTCGCATCAAAGTTGGCGCGAGAAGTAATGACGTTGAACAGTTGCTTGGGCTCGGCCGCAACACTAAGAGCAGTGGCCGCAGCCACGACGAAGGAGAGCAGGAGCTTCATCTTGACTACTGGAGGAAGGTTGAGAAGTGAACGGGGAGCTCCAAGGTCTGCGAGGGCTCTGAAAAGAGCTCACAGCCTCCAGCAGAGTCACGACGTGAGCTCCAGACACACTCAGCTCCACGAGATGGAAGGCCGCAACTTTGTGGGGTGTTCTCAGATCGCTGTGGATCGGAAAGGTTGACCCATTGAATGACTCAGTCAGTCTGCGTGGGTAGAGATGGGTTCATTGCGCAGTGGATAGTAGGTGCCTGGCTAGTGAAACCAAGTCAATCCGATCTTGGATCTGAGAACGAAGAATTGGATCGGGCTTGGATCGCCTGGCGGCTGAGCAGGGCTCCGCGTAAATTACTGTACGCGGAGCCGTAAACGCCGGCTAGCCATACACAGTAAGTACAGTGTATGGCTTTGCGCTGCTGCTGCACGACCCATTTGGGAAAGTCGTCCGCATGGTCCTTGAGCAAATGCATTCTTTTGGCGCTGATGAGTGACTTCGAGAAATTCTCAGTGAGAACCGGATACAGTGTACAGAAAGCGACTGGGGTTCACCCAAAGAATCTCCGCAACAGTACTGGATTGCTGCATCGCCGATTCAATGAGGAATCCCCATTGAGTCGATGTTTGAGTGGCAACTCCTTATACTACACTGTTCTCTCGCACCCAAGATCTTCGCCACTCAGATCTTGAAAAAGCGTCATTCCATCATCAAAGAGCGTAGAGGGGACAAGAGTTTCGAGAAACAAGAGCTGCTTCATGATGAAGCCAAGCCTCGAGTTATTGTTGCCACAATATCTCAAGTGCAGTGGATGAACAGTGACTTGTTCTTTTGGTGCATAATCGAGCCACTTGATCTGATTCCGGGTGAGAGTGGTGGTCATATGACTGACTCTGTGACATTCTGTGGGTTATTGGGTCATTCGTTTTCGAATGCTTGTGCCTGAGTCTCAAAAGATCAGATCTTCT
>KE464009.1:3308-14410 GCA_000387445.2 Pythium aphanidermatum DAOM BR444 | reverse complement strand
CTGTGAGTCACCACTGGTTCCGATCTGCTTCTTGCTTTCGAGCCCACTCCAATAATCTGGGACCCCTTGTGCAAACGCAACATGTGCGTGGAACATATTGAGCCCAGCAGGGCGAATAGATGATTCGGGGGCAATAAAACTCGTGCCGGCCATTTCGATCGTAAAAATGGGGCGATCCAGCTCCTGGAACACAGCGTCATCAAAGCAACCGTATGCCTCGTACATTTGACCACTCGTTTGGCTTTCATACTCTTCTCCAGCTGCTTTGGCTACCGCGTCTCCGAGGGTCTTGAGCAGAGGACCTTTTGGTGCCGGCGGGGTTCCTTTTTGATTCCCATATGCACGGAGGAGGAGACCTCCAAAAGCATGCATGTCTATCGCGCCATAAATGCCGAGCCGCTTGATGTAACGCCATGAGCCAGCAGTTTCAGGTTCACTCAGGACTGCTGCTCCAGGATAAGTGTCGGATGTCTCATCCTCTCCATCGAGGTTGAAGAACTTGGCAGGTCCGTAGTTTCGATTTAGGTCGACGCCATAGGTGGAGCCCGAGATGTGGCGACGATTCTTCCGCCATAGACGAGCTTCATCATCATCACTGCTCCACGTGTACAGGTAGCCATCGAGGTTGAGGATTGGAACAAAGTGCCACTCAAACTCATCGAAGATTGCAGTGACATCGGAGTCATTGGCTCGCAAAGCATCAAGCAACGCCGCCATCGTATAGAACGTTGAGCTCCCAGCGATCCATTCACGCGAGTGAATCAGCGCCTGCGTGTACAAAGGCTTCTTCTTTCCGCCCGTCGATATCTTGTAGCCGGGGACAGTCCGACCTTCGATCGTGGTAGTTATGTTGGCAATCTTGGTGAAGATGCTCGGGTTCTCGTCCACGAGTGCATCGAAGAACGCAAACACTTCTTTGGCTGGACGGAAACAGTCGAAAAACGCGTTGTCGACGTACTTGGAAGAAGAGAGCTGCTCCAAGTGGCGGCGAGAACTCGTGACGCACTTTTCACGCGCTGCTGCGCGTGATTCAAGCATCTCTGCCGTGTTGGTGGCATCTTCTTCGATGATCGTGTCGTTGTCAATCAGAGATCTGTCACTCCTTGCTTCCTGTTCAAATCGCTTGATATCACTGGGCGTCGCATAGATTTGCGCGGAGACCGAGTCAGCACTTCCGTCACGCTCCCACACTCGCCATACATCCAACTCCCCATCGAACTGAGCCAAGGCCGCTTCGTAGTTCTCTTTCGTCGTCGTCACATGATAAAGCTGTTTCGTCTCGGCATCCACCTTCGAGGACAATAGGGTGAGCACCAATGGGCCGAGGAGCGTAAGCGAACGCAGTAGCTTCATTGTGCGAATACGAGAGTGAGGAGGACTGCCATCTGCATGCCTGGAGAATTCTCACGTTTTCTTGCCGACTACGGCCACAATTCGATGATATCACTCCACATGCTGAGTAGAAGTTCAAGCCCCCTGTGTAAAGAGTCACACACCTGGGCTGACCACGAGAGCGTTTAGCTTGAGGTAAAGTTTTACCATAACACCACAACGTGTAAAGGCGAAGGGTACGCCACCGAGAACCGGACCTTCGCAGACACTGACTGACGACACCAGAATCTAATTGGATGACGATGAGCTGAGACGGCGGCGCGGCGGCAGAGTCACCCGGTCGCTCTGTGTTCGGCCAGTCTCCACAAACGGAGGACATCCATGCTGGCCGGAGGAAGGCGGAGTGGCACCTGCCAGGTGGTGGGTGGGTCTGTTTGGTGTCCAGTTGTGCATAGCCAGTCCATTTTCTCACTGCCTGTTTGGTACTTCGAGGTATCATCGAAAAGTCCAAGGAGGCCCTGATTAGAACCTCCTACCATTCCTAGCTGCTCTAAGCACGCTGGGCATGGAGCTGGTTCACCGAATCCACTGAGTCGACGTAGAAGTGAGGGATCTGCGCCTCGTCCTGGATATGAGCAAGCTCACTCTCGTGGGTCACTCCTGTGAGCACGAGCAAAGTCTGGACACCGCCGCGACGACCGAATTCGATGTCAGTCGAGAGACGATCGCCCACCATGCACGTGCGCTTTGGGTCGAGGTTGTACGCCGACAGGATCGTCTTGAGGAGATCTTGAGACGGCTTACCCACTATAGCCTCCGGTGGACTGCAGTGACCCAGTAAATACCATGGATTATTACTGACATGAAACAATAGCTCACCGTCCAACAGCGGCTTCAATCAGCTTGACAAGCGTGCCACCGCCTGGAAGGATCGATCCATCGACGGGGAAGGTTTGATCTCTGCACAAAACGAGTTATCCAAGACCTCGAAGTGATTGGATCCAACGGAGACGTACGGGTTAGTGGCCACGAAGCGGCAACCAGGATTATGGCGGATGCAACACGACGCGTAGGCCATCTTGTAGTACGACATGTAGCTGGGCCAAAACTCAAAGTCAGTTTGGTCACTTCATTTTGCAGTGGGCAAGGCGCAGATACACACCGATCAAGGCCGACCACGACTGTCTTCACCTCCGGATCCACAACGAATGGCGTAGGAATCTCGCGCTCTTCGCCGTCTTGAAGGCCGAGGGGCTTAAATCCCTCAGCTGCCAGCTCCTGACCGAGCCCCGACTCGCCAACGACATACACCTTGCCAGTGCTGCCCGTCTCCTTGATATACTTGACAGTCGCCCATGCGGACGTCACAATATCGCCGACTGCCGCCTCAATACCCTGTGAGGCTAAACACCGTCACAAAGCCACTGCTTTCAGTCAACGCACGGCAGAGGTCAGCTCTGATCATTCATATACCAAGCTTCTTCACGTAGGTCTCTCGGCTCTTGGTGGAGTTGTTGGTCTGTATCGCACACACTCGTTCGATCAGCCACCATACTAGGGCTTTTGTATCGAACTCAAGACCGTACCACAAACACGACGCGCTTGCCGAGCTTGCGCAGGAGCGAGACGAACTCCCTAGCACCGGCGATCGCGGCGTCGCCACGCCACAACACTACGCATCCATGCTCATTCAGATGATGTACCAATACTTCAGTCAATGCAGAAGCTCTTTACCGCCATCACAGTCAAGAAGGAACGCATCGAGGCCGTCGATCCACGCAGAGAAGGCGCTGCTCGCGAGCTTCGTCGCCATGATGGTGCTTGGGTGCTTTGGCCTGATTCTGAGGTGGGTGACGCACCAGAGGCCGTCACAGAAACGTCGCACTAAGTTCGTTTTCGCAGTCGTAAGTAGGTTCGTATCGAACCTAGAGATGCAGGCTGCATTTGGGCCAGCTTCGAAATTTTCAGGTAACATCAACTTGAAGTAAGGTTTTGAGGTTTTATGCGACCTCACCCGTGTAAGTCTTTAAACCCGAGGAGAGACCCCGGAACAAGAAGACTAACAGCGCCAAGCCTGCCTCGTTAGCCCTCACGATGGACACGGACGCAGCGGCAGCAGTGGCGGCTGCGGCCGCAGTCGCAGTGGACGCACAGGCCCTCAGTGGAGTGGCCCTCGTAGGTATGGGGATTGTGCCACGCACCAACACTCCGACGGCCACAAATCCACACGGCAACAGTGTTGTTGGCCGCAAGCATCCGCGGCCGACCGCAGACGCCAGTGCAGCCGTGGCTGCGGGTCTTGAGGACGCGGCCGTGCTGGGTATGGACACAGGTGTGGACCGACCGGACATTGGGGACGAGGAGGAAGAAGAAGACGCACTAGAAGAAGAGGATGAGGGGGATGACGATGAGGAAGAGGCCGGCGGAGGCGGCGCTGCGTCCGGAGGAGCAGGCAAGCGAGGGCTGCCTAGTGGACGGCGTATGCGCCTGACGTTGGGCCAGAAGCGCGAGGTCGTGGACCTGGCAGCAAGCAAGAAATTCACACACAAGGAACTGGCGGAGAAGTTTCGTGTGGGCCGTACGACGATCACGAACATTTGCCGACAGGAAGACCTCATCCGCACGGAGACGGACTCGGCCGATGCTACGAAGAAGAAACGCAAGACCACCAAGTGCACGTACGACCTGCGGGTGCTCGATGAGTGCCTGCACAAGTGGCGGATGGAGGTGAAGGTTAGCTCGCCCGATACCAAGCTCACGGGCACGGTTCTGCAACAAAAAGCCATGGACATGGCCATGAAGATCCTTGCTGAGCCCTACGCTGACCTTCCTGATCGTGTGCGTCAGGCGCTATCGCGCTTTAGTGCGTCCAATGGCTGGCTTGATGGCTATCGCACACGCTTCGGCTCATTCAGCTCCAAGCAGTTCCACGGTGACTCTAGCGTGATCAAAAACGTCGACATTCAGACTCGCCTGCGTGAAATCCATCACAGCCTTCTGAATGTTGACGTCCAAGACATCTGGACAGGCAGTGAATTTGCCGTGCTTTTCCGGCCAAATATGACGGGACTGCCACCCAACGACTCGGCCAATGCACCAGCCAACAACGGACGCTACACGGTCTCGCTATTTGTTAGTGCAGCCGGCGAGAAGTTTGACATGCAGGTGATTGGTGTGGACCGTAGTCCAGTCCTTTTAGAGGGTGTCAATACCGAGGAAAAGTATCGCATTCACTATGGGCACAGCAAGACCGGATGGCAAGTCGCGCATACGATGGTTACTATGCTCAAGGCTCTCAATGGTTTAGCTAAAAGCCGCAAGCGTACGTTTCGCGTCATTTTGGATAGCGCCGTGCCTCATGTGAAGGCTGCAATGATCCTCGATTCCCAAGGCGACCAGCGAACGTTCTTTGTCTACGACCATCTACAAATCTACTTCTTGCCACCCAACTTCAAACCACCACGCTTCCATCCGTGTCATCTAGGTGTCATTCAAGCTTTCAAAGCCCGCTTCCGGTACGAGATGCTTGAGACACTTTTCACCAATTATCGTCAATGCCTCATGACACAAGATATGCAAGGTTTCCATCCGGCCCGCCACTTGCATTCACGCAATGTGTTTCATTGGTTTTACATTGCACTTCACAGTCTTGACAAACACCTCATCCAGAATTGTTGGATACAGAGTGGATTATTGCCCACTCAAGTTATCGCCAACATCAATACGAAGGAGATAGCCAAGGCCTCGTCTGCTGCCGGAGCCAATGGAGCCAATGGGCAGCCAGCCCAGGTCCTCACGACACCGAACGCCACATCACACCTCAGCACTATAGTCTCCAACGTTGTGCCATTGTACCGAGATTTGCAAGCTTTGATGACACAGATTACACAAATGACGCCGGATTTCTTGCATTGGGTCGGCGTGAGTGATCCCACGAATGCCCAAGCCTACGTCGAAATGGAAGGCAACGCATCGGTGACTGATCCAGGTATCGACGAAGTACAGATCATTCGAAGTGTACTGCAGAAACACGGTTTTCTATCGACCAAGCGCCTTGACGACGCTACACACGCGGCAGGGCAGTTCGAGTCGATGGCAGACGTTGCGGACGAGACGTGTCCGCGACCGGAGGATGTACTTGCGTCCATTGGGATATTGAAGCGATACTTGAGACTGACGAAAGATTCAATCCCGGAGCGAGTGGAAGCGGTGGTGCAGCTCAACAAGATAAAGGGGAGTCTCGGCAACTCCGCGACTTCTCATCATCTGTAAGGAAATCAGACGGAGAACTATTCTCCATGTGACAATGTATGATGGAAGCATGTGTGTGAGTGGAACTCGTACTATATGATAGGCTGTCGGGATAAATAAAACGAGACGGTCTAGGACGTTCGATGCTATCATGGATGTGCGTTCTTGTAGAGCTCTCGTGTCGAGTTATCCATTGACGACGACACCACTTGACGATGACGGGGACACGATCCGTGAGCTATCGACTCGGCTGTGGCTACGGCTACTGCTCCGCATGCTGCCTTCGCTGATATCATCTAATGTCATGAGAGCGCGCTCTGCAATCGCGCGTCGCTCTGCTTGACGTTGCTTCTTCGCATAGGTGACCAGTGTCCGAAGCGCACACATGAGCCAGTCACGGTTAGTCGAGCATTGTGTCTCAAGGTCAAGGGTGCGCTCTTTGAATATCAGTGACAATGAGCAGGCCTCAAGCGCTTCTGTTGTTGAGTATTTGTTGAAGACAGCGGTTTGGCGACCCTCAATCACTTGGAGCACATTTGCGAGATCCACAGCTTCACTCAAACCGCCACGCTTGTGCTGCCATTGTAAAGTACCGCACTTGTTACAGTGCAGAAGAGTAGGATGAGGTCCTCCACGGCGTCCGTACTTGATCAGTGGGGAGAACTTGTTCACTGCATCTACCAGATACGATCGATACTGGCCACCAAAGCGGAAGGCCAGTTCTACAATCTTCCAGCGCGCGCCTTCAATTGACTCAAGCTCTTCATCTGTGTATAGATAGCTCTTCCGCTTGCGACGAAAGTTGTCAAAGAATTTCGGTGCAAGGCGAGACAGCGTACTGCGTTTTCTCCAGCGTGAAGACTCCGCTGTAGCTCCATTTGCCTCTCGATTTGGCGCAGCAGGCTGTCCCGTCGTCGTTTCAGCTGAAGATCCTGCTGGTGGCTGAGGTCTGTATGGTGGTGGACATGAGTTCCCACGTCTACGCACGAACGGTGTGCTACGGCGCTGTTCTTCTTCCACCTCTGACTCCGTCTTCAATCCGATCACTAAGCGGCGGACGCTCTTGGTGAGGTCCTCTTGGACTTCATCCATAGGAATATAGCATTGCTGACCCATCACTCGAGCGGATGCTGCCATGAACGGACCATTCATGAGCACCGGGTATGTAACTCGACGACCCGACACGTGCTCATCAGAGTGCCTCTGCATCGGCATGTCCATCTCATGATGGCGTTCTTCATCCTGATTCGACGCAGCAGAGGAGCATACACTGCTACCTGAATCAGCGTGTGCGGCACTCTCAATCTGGCGCACTAGTTTGCGCACACTGACGCACAAATTGGCGTCGTCGAAGTTGAGCCCTTCTCCATCATGCTCCTCCGACCTATCCCCGTGGCTGTTCTGCGCCTCGTCGTCATCATCTTCAACCGACTCCACCGATGACTCACTTGTCGCTGTCTCTTTTCGTCGCGGATACACATTCTCAACATCCGACAGTTCCAGATCGTCCGCATCCGCAGTCGTTTGCCTGCTTCGACGCCTCACGACCGTCTCTTTCTCATCCAATAACTCGAGCGCGTCCTCGTCATCCTGTTGGTTGTCCTCTCCTATCTCCCCCTCAACTTCTGGTGCTACACTCGGCTCAAATTGGTCGTGTAGCATCCCAAAGCTCATGGTTTCGAGGTCGTACCGGCGCTGATGCTCCATCTTGTCACCAAACTTGACGGTCGGACGCCTGACGACAGGCGAGACCATCTCATCGCCCGACGGCGCGGATGCTCGACTGAGACGCCTCATGTTGGCTGCTAGCTGGTGCAGCCCAAAGCCCTTGGGCGTGGGGGCGTCTGGAGCCAGGTAGTGGTTGTTATCGAACTCGACCTCGTGCGGCTCTTGAGGGTGGCTTTGACGCCGCACCATGGCCGAAAACTTGCCCAGCAGCTCACCCGAGAGCGAGCCGCGCGGCGTATCATGCGCGTGGCTGTCGCGGCGACTCGAACGCATGCCTGATGCGTCCAGGCGGCGAGGAGAAATGCCGTCAGTGGAGTCGTTGCATACACAGCGAGAGACTGGGGAAACCACCAACGTCCATGAGGGCGGAACGGGTGGGAAACGGCTGGTTACGAAGATCAATTGTGAGAGGTTCAATGTGAGCCAATGGGTCTTATCAAAGATGGATGAGAAGAGAGTACGATCGGAGATTGCAGGTAATGAGGCAAGTTGGTACAACCAAAGTCGAAGAAAAGGCCAGACGGAGCCATAAGTGGAAGGCGCTCTATTGAGGTGTGACGTGGGACAACTCACGACAAGTGCTGACCACTGGGAATGAATGTCCCAAGAGCGTTTCTGGACATTTTCGACGCATTGTCGGCAAAATCGACACCTCGCAATTCTCGACAGGACGGTGGATGGCTTCGGAAGCCACAGCGTTGAGCAGCAACGGACGACGGAGCGATCGACATGAGTGACTCAGTACAGGCAGCGTTCGGGCTCTTTGATGACGACAGCGACGAAGAAGAGCAGTCGTTCGTGGCGCCGCCAGCACCGCTGCAAAATCACGCGGCGCCCGTGGTGAAGCTCGTTGAGCAGCTTAAGCTCGCCGCCCCAACAGCTCCACTGTCGTCGTCGTCGCAACGTGTGTCATCCACGAGGGCGCTCTATCCGGCGTGGGAAGATGTGCGTCCCAAGTTTGTGGGGCCCATCGAGCTCGTGAGTGAGTGCGCACACATTGGTGGCGGACGCGGCTACGTGGCGACAGAAGACCTTGAGCCCGGTACGCTTGTGCTCATGGAGAAGGTGTATGTGCCATGGCCAAGCGATGTGGACCAGTCGGATCCTCGCTTCTTCATTGCGACAATGGAAGCGATCCTCGACCGCACAGACTACCAGGATGTGATGGCGCATCTCGCACACTTGCACCCACAACGTCTGGAAGACCTCCCAGAAGAAGTGCTCCAGGCCGGACGGGAGAAGTATGGCGAACCACTCGAACAGCTTCGTCAGCGCTTTGCTTCCCTTGGCGTTACGCATGACCAGCTACTCCAGAATGTGTTCGGCATGCAGTGCAACGCGTTCGATAGTGGCGTGTTCCTCTTTAATGCGATGTTCAATCACGACTGTAATCCAAACTGCGTCAAGTTCACTCCCGAAGAGAGTGATGCTGGTGTCTCGGAAGTCCGCGTTGCCAAGAAGATTCGAAAGGGCGAGCCGTTGAGCATCTCGTATCTGTACCCACGTGAACAAAGCCGCGGAAAGCGCCTGAAGAACCTACGAGAACAGTTCGGGTTTGTGTGCACATGTGCTCTATGTGTGCGCGGCGACAGCATTTTGCCGAAGCCACAATCCACAGAAAGCAGCGCGGACATGCCAGTGATTGATATTGAGGAGGTTGAGAAGGTTGTGGCGTCAGCTGAGGAGCTGCTCAAGTCGACCGGAGACGGTGCACAGGTGCTTTCGATTGCGTTAGAGGCTCTGTCGGACGCGTTGGAAATCGTGGCTCATGACCACGTGGTCCTCATCCGAATCCATAAGCTTGTGGCTGATTGCTGTGATGAGATTCTCAAGTCAAGACCAAGCCAGGACGTGCGGGAGTATGCAATTCTCTTCCTTCGCAGCAGCTACGAGCTGCTTGAGCTGCAGAAGATGTACTTGAATGACGATCACATCGACCTGGCGCGCACTTTGAATGACGTCAGCCAGGGGATTCAATTGCTGCTGTCGCTGGACCCGAAAGTGCTTTTGGACGAATTCCCGGAGTGGAAGGACTTCCGACAGGCGTCGTTCGTCGAGAATCAGTACCGACAGGACTACCGCAGAATAAAGCGTCTGTACGAATAGACATGAAGCAGACTCTCCGCAGAGCACTTGCGTAAATCAAAATGGAGATTGGAATAGAGTCGTAGTTAGGATCGATCGATCTCCTCGTTTCTTCACGATATCATCTGCTCCCAGTCGCAGATGCAGGAAGGGTTCTCTACTTACAGACGCAGCTTGGCCATCTGCACGTTCAAACTCTGGAGTTGCCAGAGCACAATGCGGCCATCGAGAGCTGCAACAATACGCAATAGAATGTTAGCATGATTGAGCTGAGCTATTCCATCCAAGACTACACCTCACCCGAGGTTGTGAAGGCGGACACACCACCCGTGGCCGTGTGCGAGTACACATGCATGTCGGTGATCGTGCTTTCGTGCTTCGTCCAGAGCGCGCCCTTGTCATTCTGCGTGGCATCAGACGACTGACCACGCGAGACCTTGCTCGCCCACATGCTACGTGCTGAGGTCATTTATGCATCAGCGGATACCATCACTCCATCGAATTCAAACCGACGTTTGCATACCGGCATTGAAGCTACCCGAGTCACGCTTGATTGCAGACTCGGCAGGTTTCTTGTCAAGCAGTTCACTCAGTGACCAGAAGCCATTGCCATCGGTGACAAACAAGAGCACGTTGAAATCATATCCAGCACCAACAAGCGCGTCGTTCGACAGGAACATGATCTTGTTGAGTGGCAACTGCTGGAAACGGACCGATTGAATGGTTGGGTACTGGCCTGGTGCGCCAAAGTGCACGAAGTGGACAGAGGATCCGTGTCCAGCGAACGCGAGACGATCGCCCTTGGGTGACCACGCGACGGCGTTAACCCAAGCGCTCGCGTTGTCGAACTCAGCCATTGGCTCACCAAATGGAGCGAGCTGTGGGAATGGACCAGCGTCCGCAGCACCGTCAACATCGGCGATATACGCGGAGAACACGCGGCACTTGAGGTCCGTGCTGCCAGTCACAAGCAGCTGACTGTTTGGGTGCCATGCCAGGTCCGTGACTCTGCAAGCAAGGATGCTTCGGTTAGGAAAAGCACAAATGGTGAATGCATGAAAGACAGACGTACGTAGACTTGTGCTTCTTGATGATCTTGCTGACCCACCAGTTCTCTGCGGCCTGGTACGTGCACACAGCAACGCATTTGGCGCCACTAGTCACTGCGAACTTCTGGCCTACTCACGCCACTTCAGCACCTCCTTCCTTCTCCCCACTCCAATAATATAAATACGTACCGTTTGGGCTCCACTTCACATTGATGGCAGCGCGGGCAATTCGGAGCACCACGAGCGTCGGCTTCCACTGTCGGAACTTGGCTTCGTACTGCCAGACGAACGCGCTACGATCGTGCGAGCACGACACAAGCATGTCGTTGACTGGCGACCAATCAAGGCCACTGACAACCATGTCGTGTTCCGTGAGCACGGCCTCTTTGCGCCACTGCGAGGCGTCGGCGTTTTGGCATCCCGAGTAGACCCAGATCTCATTCGAGTTGGGGCAGATCGCGACCTTGGTACGGTCCTTGTTCCACGCGTGGCACGTGATGCTCTCAGCTAGATGCCAGAGCGAAGCGTCTCCTACGGCCATGGCAAATGAGGGGTTGTAACTCGTTGCGTGGGGCTTAATACGACGCGTGGGGCTTCTCCGACGCTCTTGCCTGGTGTCGCACGCCGTCTATGATGATGTTGACGCTGGGAGGAAGG
>KE464008.1:12090-31883 GCA_000387445.2 Pythium aphanidermatum DAOM BR444 | reverse complement strand
GTAGGCACTTGGCAGCGAACAGCAAGCCTGCTGGGACCATCTCAACAACACCATGACAGTGGAGAAACGAGCTGGAGTACCAAATGTAATCGACAGCAGCCTTGGTTCCATCGTGAAAGGTGGTGAACTTAGGCTCTCCTGTACACCTATCGTTTGGAGACTGTGCATACGCACTCGATAGCTCAAGCTACGTTATACAGTGATGATGAGAGACTTTGCTTTGCCCAAGTACGAAATTGCCCGCACCTTGTGGGTTGCCGTCATGTCCTTTGGAAAGTGGTTGTAACGGCGCTTAGCTCGCGCTCCGTTGAAGCGGCCCATCGCTGTGCCATGTCCATGGTGGCGATCTCGGTCATTCTCGTTCGTGAATGTTCGTTGCTACGGAGCCAAGATGATCAGCTCACCACGACGCCAAAACTCTGGACTTCACTCACTTTCTCATTCACTTCGAGGTGTTGACCCGACAACATGTGCTTGGATAGTCCGGATACGTGAAGAGATCCACGGCTGATAAATTCGTACAGGGCTCCGTGAGGTGCCAAGTTGAAGTCACCGCACAGAATCAGTGGTAGCGTCGATCCATCGTCGGGGGCGTATTCGCTGACACGAAGCTGGGCAAGGGACTCGAAGAGCATCTCTAATTGTGCCAGCTTCACGTCACCTCGCTGTCGCAACGGCTGGTGAGCGAGGCCGTGCATGAAATGAACACAAGCAGACGCACCCCAGGGTTGAACAGAATGTGCGTGTTGGCGATGACAAAGCGTCTGGGTGGTGCATCGGCTGGTTGCCATTCGAGAACGGCTTGAATGGCAATGTTATGACGATCAAGAACCGCGTGGCCAGGTGTGAAGAACTCGAGGGCTTGCCACGTGACAATGGTAATGGAACTGCTCCACACAAATACAGCACAACCGTCCAGCATATCTTCACCCGTTCTGGAACAGAGCAATGCCACTCGTCACCACAGACAAGACAAACGAGACCCTAGGTATATAACATACATACCGTTTCTTGTATACGCCTTCGTATCCCGCTCTTTTCATCTCTGGCTCAAAGAAGTCGGCATAGTGGTCAACCTCCTGAAGGCACACCACGTCGGGTCGCCACAAGAGGATTTCCTTCAGAAGGCGTCGACAGCGATAGTTCCATTCGTACTTCCACGCCTCGTTTGGTTTTTCCACAGCGCTTGTCTTCATAGCTATGTAATCTTCCACCAGTATCCCCATAAGCACTCCCGAACCGACAGACCGCTAAGCTCCTCACCTGCGAGGACATTAAACGACAATACTCGAAACGACACGGGTGCCAGAGGCACAGCGCCATCTGCACTTGTGGGTGGCGCATACAACGTCCACTTGCGGGACCACGGGCGAGCTTTAGACGGCGCGCTGTGGCCGCCACGACGCGGCTTCTTGGTCCTGCGCTCCGCCATTGGATCAATGCTCCTGTCCAGATCACGTTACAGTATTGGCTTCACATCATACAACGAAGGCTCATCACTTGACAGGTATTCGTTGTCCCAGGAACTACAGTGGTTTCATCAAGATCCATTTGGATTGGCTAAAAACCTTCAATGCAAGATCATTGGCCAAAATAGAGGTACGGTGGGTGTGTCGAAGCGACATGGGAGCTCCTCGCTCTCAGAATGAATGCCGAGGATGGGCTTGATGACGGCCCTTCTGCGTCGATCCAGCGACGCCTCTTGAGCCGCCACGCATGCGACAGCAGCCGAGTATACGTAGCTGAACTGCCTCCTCATGTCCATGGCGCACGCCATGCGGTACCGTACGACAAAGCGGCACCTCGAGTGGATGAGGAGTGAGTCCAAGATGCGATATTTATACCAGACGGAACTCCTGACGGCACCATTCTCCATCTTCCTTCGAGTTCCTCAAGACCCCCCCGCAAGAGCGATGACCAAGCTGAGCAGCGTCCACATTTTCACCGCCGAGTTCCCTGATAAGGATTATCAGGCGACGACCGAGTCGACGCACGTGCAAACCAAGTTCTGGCCGGCGTATCTGCCCGTGAACGACGACCGCTTGTTCATCTTCGAGCGCAGCAAGAACGCGCAGCTCGTCGTGTACACGGCCAACTATGCAGACCGAGAGAAACGTCTGCTTGACGCCAAGAACCCGCTTGATATCAACTGGCAGAGCTTCGGGTGGACTTCGCAGCCTACGAGTAACCCGACGGGCATGGTCGAGCGCCGAATGGCATGGGGATACAGCCACAAGGCTACTGATGGTACTGCGATTGTTGGTGCTTCGTACGGCTCGCAGTACAATGTGACCCTCAACGCATTGCCCAGTCGAGCTGCTGTGCTCTACTTCGACGCCAAAGGACGACTCATGCTGCAGACGACAATCAACGGCACACCTTCGCGCTTGTGGAAGGTGTATGTATGCACGAACAACACCATGGCCTTCATTCCGAAAGTTCTGTACGTCGATCTATACGGTACGAGTGTAGAGAATGGCCAGGACACGCACGAGCGCATTGTGATTTCGGCATGAGTGCCCTCTCCACTCCATTGTAACGTGATAGATATGATTCCCATAGACCTAGAGACAGACTAGGAAAATATACTTTATTGAAGAGCCCCCTCGGAGGTGGGACTTCTACATGCACGTTCACTAGCAGGTTCTCCAGCGGTCAGAGCTTTTTGTGGTCGTACTTCCAGTTGGCAGCTGACGATCGCCCATCGCCGCGCTCCAGTCCATACGCATCCGCGATCTCTGCGAGATATGAGGTTGAGTTGTGGATGAATGTGCCGCCCAAGATGATGCGTTGGCCGGAGATAGCAAGTTTCTGATTCAACTCGGCCACCTTCGTGGCCTCCTCAAACGTGACACCACCACAGATGAACACAATAATGTCACGAACCTTCTTGATGCCAGGTGTGGTCGTACCGTTCACGATACCAAACTCGTTGTCGAGCAAGTTGCCCTTGACAATCAGCTCGAGGTGGCGAATGAGAGGTGGCACATGCTGTGCGTATACGTTCGGAACACCTTGCACGCCTTGTGTCATGGCACGCATGAACTTCTTGAGGCCACGATCGCCGTAGAGATCGCCAGACCGCACGTTCGCACCTCCATACTTGAGGAACGTGTCCACAAGTGCCACACGCTCTGATGGCAAACCCGAGGCAGACAACAGATCTTTCACAACTTTGACTTGCACAGAGCTGTTGGCTTCGTACCGCAGCACGTACAAAATTGCAAGTCGCAACTTGTTTAGCGGCTTGATCTGAGCATTCTTGAGCTTTGACACAAGGTCTTTGAAGTGTGAATTGTGATCATCACCACAAGCTAGCTCCTGCTCAAGTTGACTGACGTCCATGAGCCCATCTACTTCCACCAGACGTGCCAGCTCACCCATGAGCGTCACATGCTTGGACACGGCAACTGACTGCGAGCGGAATGCTGGATAATTGTCCACGAAACGCTGCATGTCCTCAATAGACACGATATTTTCGTGTGTTTGTGTCTTGGCCTGGTATTCGTCGACCATCTTCTTGACTGCCATGCCCAGATCACCGAAGTTGGCGTACAAGTGTTTCTCGAAGAAGCTGTCAGACGTGGTCGAAAGCACGAGCTCTGTCATGTCCTTACGCACTCCTGGAGCGTTTTTCATGTCGACACGGTTCTCATTTAGCTCTAGCAGTTCATGAACCATGGCTTGATATGTCCACTGACTCAAGAGCGGGGTCACTGGGTCATCTCGACGATCGAGGACGTAGAGCAATGGCATGACTTCCGGACGACGGAAATCAAATAAACCGTCTTGCTCAAGCTGCATGCGTGCGGAGACCTCTCGCGCAAGCTTTTCAGCAATTTCAGAGCCCTTTTGATATCTGATAGTTGGACGCTTCTTCAATGCGAGTAGCACTGACAGC
The DNA here is from genome assembly GCA_000387445.2 of Pythium aphanidermatum DAOM BR444. NCBI lineage: Eukaryota > Oomycota > Peronosporomycetes > Pythiales > Pythiaceae > Pythium > Pythium aphanidermatum. The sequence goes on along the minus strand of KE464008.1, from coordinate 27,982 downwards.
AGCCCTTCGACGCTTCGGTTGAAAAGGTGTGTGGCCTTAGCTGGCAAAGCTGCGCTAGTATTGGTGACGACTCCTGCAGTCGCTGGTGTAGATGCTGAAGCACCGTGCCCCTTAATGCTCATCGCGACAGTGCCACGCAAGTTGAAATGAAACAACGTGTCGTTCACTGCGAGGAAGTCCGCGTAGTATTCCTGGATTTGATGAATCACCTCCTTCTCGTCCGCTTCCGCAAGTCGCTCGAGCAGCTCGACTGGTAGAATATTCGTGAAGAAGATGTGGTATTGGCCATACTTGGGATTCTTGAGTTCCTTCTTCAGCAACTCGATGTTCGCAGCCGTGGGGCGCACGACCACAGCAGCCTTGAGGTGCTGCATTGGCTCATGGGACGCGTCAACCTGCTCTACCAAAAAGACTTCCCGCTGTAGAATATGCGACTGCGACATCACCATCGAGATCACCGTCGTGGTGTCTGCATCGAGCAGTAGAGCCTTCATGCCATCGATCTGAGGGTCATTTATAACCTTCTCCAGATACTGCCGCACTGCTACGATCACGTCCATTGTGCTGCCAAGACTCTAGCACCGGCTTATACAGCAATCTTCGGGGCCCAGGTAATACACGCGGGACGATCTCCACGCGCCTTCAGGCCACACGTACACGTCGTGTTCCTCGTGAAGTCGGGATGACCGCTGTCCCCCTTTCTTCCGTTTTTAGCATCTCAGGTTGGGCACATTACAAGTATGTACTGTTGATCCCATGTAAGTGAATAATACGCTGTCGGCTTTAATGGAGGCTACATATTGATTATCAGAGGGATACAACGCGATCTTGATCTTGTGTTCTATTAAGTACGAATTGAGGCTGACTTTCTGTTAAAACCGTGTGCTTGAGGGGGAGGAACGACACTCGGATACGTTTTCGGGCGGAAAGGAAGGGGAAGGAACACGAGGCGAAGAAGCGGGCATCGCGCGACGCCTCATTACGTAACACTGCAACCGGAAAGCGAAGATCCATCAGTATGACGGTCGCTGTGAGCAACTCCGGTACGTTTTCATGGGCGCGCGGGCATCTGGATAGAAGCCGAGATATGATGACAAGTTGCTGACGAGAACGTGCTCTGGTCTGTTGAAGCTGCCGGCATTCTGGCGCTGCTGGAGGAAGACGACCACGCCCTCAAGGCGCACGCCCTGCAGAAGCTGAACCAGGTCGTGGATGCGTACTGGGCCGAGATCGCTGATGCCATCCCGCTCATTGAGAGCCTCGCGGACGATGACCAGTTCCCACACCGTGAACTGGCTGCTTATGTAGCATCCAAGGTACGGATTCACTGATTATAGGGCGTCTCTAGTTATCAAGCGTGCTAATATGTGGTTGCGTCTAGTGTTTTTTCCATCTGGAGGAATATGCTGACGCATTGCGCTTGGCGCTCGGTGCTGGAAAGTACTTTGACGTGAATGCCAAGTCGCAGTACACGGATACTATCATCGCAACCTGCATCGACGAGTACATCTCTATTCGATCGAAGGAAGATGAAGAAGCGGAGAGAAACCTGGATCCGCGCCTGACGGCGGTCGTGGAACGCATGTTCGAGCGCTGCTATAGCTCGGGTGAGTTCAAGCAGGCACTAGGAATCGCTCTTGAAGCACGCCGCCTCGATGAAGTGGAGGCCTGCATCACGCGCTCGTCGGACATTGGAGCTATGCTCTCCTACTGCTTCGAGATCTGCCGCACTGTTGTGTCGAACCGTGACTTCCGTCTCAAGGTGTACGAAATCATGGTCAAGATCTACCGCACTCGCGCTACGCACGATTACTCGGGTGTCTGTCAGTGCCTGCAGATGCTAGACAACCATGTTGAAGTTACGAAGATTCTGGAGCAGCTCATTCGCTCGACCGACGAACAGTACCTCGTCGCCTACCAGGTTGCTTTCAACCTCGCTGAGAACGAAAATCAGAAGTTCTTGTTGAACATCTACCACTCACTGCCGTCTCCGAAGCCAGAAGCTCCAGCTTCGTCCACTGCCGAGGAGTCAAAGACTGATGCCCCAAGCTCAGCCGTTGCACCTGCCAGCTCGGTCCCGGCCAGTCCTCCTCAGGTTCCAGCCGGTGCTCCTGCCGACTACTGGGAGAAGATTGACCGTCTAAAGCTGATCCTGTCGGGCGAGTTCCTTGTTGATCTGTCGCTTGATTTCCTTCACCGCACCAGCGACTCTGACCCACTGCTCATGAAGACGATCAAGACTGCTGTGGAGAACCGTAACTCGGTGCTTCACCACTCTGCTGTGGTTGCACACTCGTACTTGAATGCTGGTACCACGAACGACTCATTTCTTCGTGAAAACCTCGAATGGCTCGGCAAAGCGACAAACTGGGCCAAGTTTACCGCAACAGCGAGCCTTGGTGTTGTTCACAAGGGCCACGTGCGCGAGAGTATGAACCTGCTCGCTCCATACTTGCCGCAAGGTGGTGTCTCTCCGTCGCCATACTCGGAGGGTGGTGCCTTGTACGCTATGGGTCTGATCCACGCAAACAAGGGGTTTGCTGGTCAGTCAAGCAAGACAACAATGGAGTACCTGCGCAACGCGTTGAGAAACTCTGGTGCTGATGAAACTGTCCAGCACGGTGCTTGCTTGGGTATTGGCCTTTGCGGACTCGCATCTCACGACTATGAGATTTACGAGGAGCTGAAGAACATTATGTTCACGGACTCAGCTGTTGCTGGCGAGGGTGCAGGTATCGCTATCGGTCTTGTGCTGCTCGGCGCTGGTAGCAACCACCGTAACGGCGAAATCCTCAAGGATCTTATCGCGTATGCGCATGACACGAAGCACGAGAAGATTATTCGAGGCTGTGTGATGGGTATCGCGCTCATGATGTATGAGCGCGAAGAGCAGGCCGATGCTCTCATCGAACAGCTTATTCGTGACAAAGACCCTCTTATTCGTTACGGTGGTATCTACGCTACCGCGATGGCATACGTTGGCACGGCGAACAACAACGCTGTTCGACGACTCCTCCACGTGGCTGTGAGCGACGTGTCGGACGACGTCCGTCGCGCTGCTGTCACGTGTTTAGGCTTCATTCTTTTCCGAACTCCGGTTCAAGTTCCGAAGCTTGTTTCATTGCTGTCTGAGAGCTTCAACCCTCATGTCCGTTACGGAGCTTGCCTTGCCGTCGGTATTGCTTGCGCTGGTACTGCCAAGAATGAAGCGATCCAGTTGCTTGAACCGTTGCTCGATGACCCTGTCGACTACGTTCGTCAAGGTGCTCTGATGGCGCTTGCCATGGTGCTGATGCAGGAATCGGAGGGTCGCAACTCGAAGGTCACAGCAACTCGCGAGAAGATTTTGAAGCTCATCACGGACAAACACGTCACAACGATGACGAAGGTAAGGTGCTTTCCAACTGTTTTGAACTATGGATCATGATTACTTACAGGTTTCGTTTCTGTATAGATGGGCGCGATCCTCGCACAGGGAATCTTGGATGCTGGTGGCCGCAACGTTGTCATCTCACTGCAGTCGCACATGGGCTTTACAAAGATGGCGTCTGTGGTCGGATTGGCTGTGTGGGCTCAGCATTGGTTCTGGTACCCGCTTTTCCACTTTCTTGAGCTGTCATTCCAGCCAACCTTCCTGATCGGTTTGAACAAGGATCTCAAACTGCCGAAGGATTACTCGTTGGTTTGCAATGCGAAGAAGTCCATGTTCGCAACGCCAAAGCGTATGGAGGAAAAGAAGGAAGAGAAGAAGGAACTCGTTGCTACGGCTGTTCTCTCCACAACTGCGAAGGCAAAGGCGCGTCAGGCAAAGCAGGATGCGAAGGAGAAGAAGCCAGAGGTGAAGAAGGAATTCAGAAGAGGAGAAGACAGAAGGCGAGGCGATGGATGTCGACTCTGAAGGGCCAACCGGTGGTGATGACAAGTCCGACGTGAAGAAGCCTGCTCTGAAGGAGCCAACGACGCACACACTCACTTCGCCCGCTCGTGTGACTCTGGCTCAGGAACAACACATGGCATTTGATACCAAGCAGCGTTACATTCCAGTGATGTACCCAAGTCAGCGATCGGCTGGTGTTGTTGTATTGCGTGACACAACTCCAAACGAAGCGGAGAACGTAGAGGCTGTGAAGGCCCCGGCTTCTGCTGGTGCTGAAGATGAAGCCGACCCACCAGAGCCATTCGAGTGGGAGCCACCGCAGTAAAGCATGTGCAAGAATCTACATAGGGAAATCTACTCGACATGAGGTAACTCTCAAAGGGACAAGAGCGATGCCGCACAGATCGGGTTTAACACTAACAGGAACAAAGAACTTCACCGGTATTCATTCCTTGGGCATTTGCGGATGACTCAACAGCCTTTCTGATTGTGCATTCAGGTGAAGATGTGATCATCAAACTCCACGAGCGTCAGGAACTTGACAACGGATCAGATCAATCCAGCTCTGCACTGGGAAGACGGTTGCGCCATCTCACGGGACAGGTGAATGCGAAGAGAAGAAGATCTTCCTACAGACGCGCGTCAGGTGGTCTGAGACCAGGTCTTATCAGCGAAACTCCAGCTGGTCTTCGTTGTGTTCGCTCCCATTGGCTAACGCTGCTCATCACCGCCTTGCTGATTGGAGGAATGGGTGTGATGAGTATCCCGCCAAGCATGTGGATTCACCCTTCACCTTGACCAAGGGAGTCAATCGCTTCACCCTCCCATTTCAAGATTTGCAACGGCGGAACGCCTTCACGCTAGAAGACACAAGTAGCGCGACACGATGGCATTATCCGCGCATACAGAGCTCATAGGTATCGCAAGTCCGTCGAATGGGAACTATGATGAGCAGCTCCTGGGTAGCGATGTCAAGTATGACGCTGTAACGGGACCTACGCACGGGAAGCCATGGCTACAACGCATTTTTGTGTGCGCTCGACCAGGGTGGCTTTCGTACATGAGACAGTTTGCAAGTCTTCAAGAAGCATCCGGCGCATTTGGCGATCTTGGTCTTTTCTTGCCTCTACTCACGGCGTTGTCCATCGGGCGAGTTGGTGGTAAGCCCCAGATCGAGTTCGGCGCCGCACTTTTCTTTGCCGGTGTGTTCACGGCAGGTCTCTCAACCTACTTTGCCGTCCCCATTCCCGTACAACCCATGAAGACCATTGCTGCCGTCGCCATCTCGGAGAAGTACTCAAATGAAGAGATCCTCGCCGCGGGTATTCTCTCAGGTATCACCATGTTTGTGCTCGCATCAACAAATCTGATTACGATCGTGATCAAGTGGATCCCCATGGCAGTTGTGCGTGGTATCCAATTGGGGGTCGGAATTAGCTTCATGAACAGTGGCTTCAAGTCAGCGTACGTGTCCAAAATGCATCTGACTGCAGGCACCGAGGCCAAACCATTTTCGGCGAAGGAAGTGAAGGGGATCCAGTGGTGGGGTCTTGACAGTGTGTTTGTGTCAATTGTGCTTGGTGCGCTTTGTATCATCTTCATGAACAGCAGGAAAGTGCCGATCGCATTGTTGCTTTTCGTGTACGGCATGATCATCGCGGTCTATCAATATGTTCACCTCAAGGATGATTACAACTTGCCATCTTTGAGCATTGGCCCAAACTTCGTTGCTCCTGTCGTCCCATCATGGGCAGCCTTCAAGACTGCATTCGTGTATCTTTTCCTACCACAGCTACCGCTGTCGCTGCTCAACAGTGTCGTCGCCCTCGAGAAACTCGCCAGTGACCTCTTCCCCAAGCACCACGAGCCCGCCAGCTCCCGGCGTATATGTTTCTCTCTCGCTGGTGGCAACTTGTTGCTCTGCTGGTTTGGAATGCTGCCGATGTGCCACGGAGCTGGCGGCCTCGCTTCTCAGTACACGTTCGGTGCCCGGAGCTCGCTCTCCATGATTTTCCTAGGAGCCTTTAAGCTCTTCTTTGCGCTCCTCTTCGGCTCTTCATGCGTCGTCCTCCTACAGAAGGGCATGTTCCCCCAGTCGGTCCTCGGTGTAATGCTCGTGTTTAGCGGTCTCAGTCTCGCAGCCGTCGGGCTCAAGATCGACAACACGAACCGCCACGAGACACTACTCATGCTCCTCACGGCCGCTGGCTGCCTGGGACTCAACACAGGGGCGGGCTTTCTCGTCGGCTTTGCGGCCGCCATTCTGCTACGAGTTCTCCACCACTTCCATGTACACTGGGAGTAGAGCACTGAGGAGAGATACACTGCATTGCTGCTCTAGAATCGTACAACCAGGTCCCTTGTCAATACGGAGCGGCACCGTCGGATCTGGAGCTCTAATAACCCATATAAGTATCTGTCCGCTGGGCACTCTGCTCCATTTCAAATGGAGTACATTGCAAATTTTGCATCCTGGATCATTTACTAGTGCCGAAAGAAACATAGGACCACGTTCACTTCAACCAACAGGATAGAAACTATAGAAACGAGTGACTGCCAGACTTTTTCGTTATCACTTCCGCTGCACCAACGCCCATGATCCGCGTCGTCTGCTTCCTGTCGCCCAGGGTGGGAGCCCTACAGTAGCAGCGCCCTCTCCACTCTGCCTCCACCATTCGTCACATGGAGCGCTCCACACTGTGGGACATTCCTCGTCGCCACCTTCCCATTCGATGGTGCTGTCTGAATTGCAGATCGAATGTCTGGTCAGTGAAGGTCGCACGAAGGTTGCGCGAAGGTTGCCTGTGAGTGGTGGACCTTCCGTCGCCGACTGGGTTGCATGGATTCGAAGACCTGTCGTCGGTGTGCGTGGATGCCTCGCGCTGCTGCTCATACCTCCGGCCTCTCGCGACTTGTAGTGCCTGTCGATGCCTCCTAGACCAGTCTCCAACATGCCACCGCCCCGGACTCGCGACTCGCAGCGAGCGAAGAGCAATGGCGTTCACAAGAGTCGTCCCACAAGCTCCGCATCTTCGTCCAACGCGAGTAGCACGCCCATTTCACAGCAGCCGATGCAGCAGCTGCAAAGCGTCTACGACACGTACGCTGAGAACATCCACGCGATCTCTGTACGCGCAAGTAGTGACCCGAAACTCAATGGCTATGGCGCCATCGGCAGGAGTAGCGGCAGCTTCGACGAGGACCTCTTCCACCCGTATGACTGGCGCCTGACGCCCTGGGAGACAAGCTTCCACCTCATGGCCTTCATGGCTGGCTCTGGGCTCGTTTTCCTACCATTGGCACTAGTTGAGATCAACTGGTATGGCGTACTATTGCTCGTCGCCGCTGCGCTTGTCTGCATCTACACAGCCAAACTGCTGATCGAGGCTATGGACATCCTACGCTGGTCCAGTGGTAAGAACGTGACGTACTGCGACTTGGCTCGTGAGTGTCTCGGTCCCAACGGGTACTATATCACGGCCACGTTGCTGCACGCCAGTTTCCTTGTGAGTGCCACAGGCTACATCGCGCTCGTGACGGCATGCCTCTCGGGCATGACAGGCGCCAGCTACGGCGTCATCCTGAGCTTCGTTGCGCTTAGCATCTGGTTCCATATCTTTGTCAAGTCACTCAAGGCACTCGCCGTGTTCTCCGCTATCAACGTTGGCGTGTGTTTCTGGATTGAGGCTGTGATCTTCGGAGACGCCATGTACCCGCTCAAGCAAATCGCCTTGGAGGAATCGGCTTTCATCTTCGGTACACCAGATCTCACAGACGCGTCTCTACTCATCAAACTCGCCTACCTCTTCTCACTGCTTGTGAGTGGCTTTTACTGCCACTCGGTGATCCCGACGTTCTACAATGCCATGAATGACCATCGCAAGTGCAGTTCGGTGGTACTGCGATGCCAGACGGCTGTGCTCTCGATGCTCTACCTGCCTGTGTGTGTCATCACATACGCCGTGTACGGTGCCACACTGCTTGCCCCCGTCTTCTTCAACATGCGCAACCCTGTTGTGCGCAACCTAGCAGTCGTGCTCTACTGCGTGCACCTACTGCTCTCGTACATCGTCACACTCTATCCTCTCCAGCGTGCGATCGAACGGATACTCCTCCTTCCGTCCGAAGAAGACGATGAGCGCCGCCACCTGGCGCACCATCCACTCGTGCTGCAACCACAGGCAACATCCAGCCACGGTTCCGACCGGCCGCCACTTGAGCAACGGCGTGCACGTGGCCTGCAGCTCCTCACCCGATCGGCCACTGTGCTGGCCACTGTGGTGCTCGCCTACGTCTTCCAGCCCACGACGCTTGGCATCTTCTGCGTCACGATCGTACCAGCCACGACGCTGTCGCTCATCCTCCCAGGCGTGTTCTTCTGGACGCTATGCGTCGAAGAGGCCGGGTGTCTGGACAAGGCTGCCATCGTGGTCATCACCGTCATGGCCATTGCCAGCTCGACCACCAGCATTTGGGTCAGCGTCACAAATGGGTAATTTACGCACCACCAGAATCAAATATTACCGTACACATGCTTACTTCAACTTCGCTCTGGACGCCGTATTTTTGGGCTAAACATCAATTTGACATAATCATGATTACCGTAATTAGGTTGCCCAGCAAAACACACTTGCCAACAGGTGAAGACACATGATGATGTGGGCGCGAGCACTGGGGGGTAGCGCCTGGGCCCATGCGCCGCGCGCCACCGTACGCGGTCTTGGTCGGCATGCGCCAGCTATGAGCATTGTCAGTTCCCGAGTTTACCGGTTTTCCGGCGCTCTAGGACCTCCGGAAGCGTGTGGAAGCATCGTCCCAAGCTCGTTCAGTGTGTCCATGTTGATGCCAATGCATAGAATCCCGACGCTGCAGGTGCGGTATCTTACACCTGCTACCAAACGCCTTCGACAGTACTCGATGGCTGCGGCGGACATGCCTCTCGACGGCGAAGAGCTACAGATGCGAACGGGCATGACGAGGGTGCTCATCTTCGACACAGAAGGAGAGCCAACGGTGCACCGCATGACGCGTACAGACGTCCTGAACCTTACCAAGGACGCGGCGGTGGTGGATCTCGCAGAGACTTCCATGCCAAAACGACCCGCGCATCGTGGCCGCTCAGGCCCCGCGATGTCGTCTAATGAGACCATCGTGGACGTGCAGCGTGTCCACGCACGAGACATTCGCCAGCTTGACAGTGCGTTTGCCCTACCGAGTGAGCCTTCAGTAGAAGTACGTGACCAAGCCATTCTGATTAACGCTGATCCTGTGCGAGCCATCATCATGCGCAGTCGGTGTCTCGTGTTTCTCAAACCTGAGGACGAAGCGCTGACTGCAGTGCTGAAAGAGCTGTTTGACCTGGCTGCCTACAGCGATCCTGATGTCGCGTATGAGTTTCGGTACGTCAAATACCATGGGCGTGTCATGCAATGTCTACTCATTACTTACCTGTGGGCATGGCTAGGGCTATGGAGGCGTTGTTGGGCGCTCTGTGTCATTACTATCAGGACGAGTTTGACAAATTCGCACCGGAGATCTCTTCATCCCTGAAGCGACTTGCATCGGGACCGCCATCAGCTATCGAACTCAACACATTGCGATCATTTAAGAACACAATGAACGAGTTCCAATCACGAATCGACGGAACGCGGCGAGCTCTTATGGCAGTCTTAAACAACGAAGAAGACATGCGGCTTTTGTATCTGACCAAGCTTCATTCAGATCGCTCTCTGCTCTCAAATTTGTGGAGCTTCGACTCGGAAGAAGCCGAAGTATTGATTGAGAACTATCTCCAGGACATTTACGCAACTCAGACGCGCGTCACACTGCTTCAACAACGCGTTCAGAACACGGAGACCGTGGTAAAGCTGCGGTTGGACGCCATGCGCAACTACTTACTTGGAGTCAACATCATGTTCTCCGTCGCCGGCATCAGTCTTTCAGTCGGCACATTCACTGTCGGCGTGTTCGGAATGAACCTTGTTAGCGGCGTTGAGCAAGTGAGTGGGTGGTTCCTGGGCGTCACTGCAATGGCAACTGCACTCATGGCCACCACAGGGGCCGTTACGATGTACGTCTTCAAGCGCCGTGGTGTCTTTGGGGCTGGCCAGAACCTCCTCGGCGAGATTGTCAACACGTCCACGAAGGGCTCGCAGTTGCACAAGAAACCAAAATGAGTTTTCCCCATTGGCCCAAGAGTATATTGGATAGCAACAGAGAACTAGTTCTGTAAAATTTCATGTCAAGCACTGGCGGCAATGTGCTCAGTTTCACCTCTGTGTTGGAGTGTCAAAGATTTGGATCACCAAGGCTTCAGCGTTGTGGCCATTGTCATCTTCCTTCACTTGAACATAATCCACTACGCGACGATGCAATGCATACGGTGGGAACGTGACCGCGTCTAGCATCACACGAGCGACAACATGTGGGGTAGTGATCTTCCCAAGTGGATCCGACGACTTGTCTTGACCACGGATTAGAGGCCACATGACCACAAGAAGTAGTGCGACGATGAGCACACCAGAAACGGTGGACGCGATGAGTGCGCTTTTGTATGGAATTGAGATCCACACATCGACGTGCTGGATGCTGCCATCGAAGTTGAGTGTCGAGGTCGTGGGTGTAGATGTGGCTGAGATCGGGACGACGTCTCGAACAACAGCGTCCTGGAAAAGAAAGAACATGGCGGTCGTGGCCTGGAGTGAGTGTTCGATATACAAGCACAAGATCAAGGCGGTTGCCACTACTGTCATAAGTGCACCCGTAGTTATCACGTTCCCATGTGATGTTGCGAGTGTTGTGGGGTAGTAAAACATCGCCAATAGCGACGTCTCGCTTGTCAGCTTGAGCTTCATACACATGGACAAGCTCCAAGGGGGAAGATCATATCGCACTGAGAACGGCTGCCCTGGGGTACCGAAATCTAACAAGCGTAGTCGATTCAGCGGGACTGCCTCAGCACCGATGACAAGGCGCTGCTTGTCGCCTCGTAGCTTCTAGACTAGCCCGCTACGGTCACTTGCTTTGCACTCAGCATGATGGAGCTTGGCGAGATCCTCATATCTCCCGCTGAGACGACCCACTGTGAACGAGTAGAAGTTGCGTAAGTTGGCAGTGGCGACGGCGGGCGAATTGGTGTTGTTGAGCACTTCAGCAGTCAGTCGCTTCCCAACTCCCAGCATCAAGAGAGATGTTGATGAGAATTCGTTGCAGATGATGTTAAAGTCTCTTGTGCTCCCTGCTGATAACGTGCCGAACTGCTCAGTGCCATTAACTCCTGCACACCACAAGTACGCGTGATTATGAAGCACCGTGTTCGTGATGGGGTTCTCTCGTGTAGCCTCCGATACCGGCAGGGACGTACTGGTCACCTGGAAGTCGCTCGAGTTCCTGCCGACATCACTCAACTGAACCAATGCCTCGAGGGGCCGCTCACTCACTTGAACATTCAGCGAGTTGCTACCAAGGAACCCAAGCACAGCTCCAGAGGCCAGTACAGAGATACTCACAACAGGACTAGGCTCTGGTAGAAACACATGCCGAAGCGCCACAACCTGAGCAACAAACCCCACAAAGATCGCGACTGGCCGCTGCACGGCAGACGCAGCTGCGCCTGAATATGAGTTGTACGTGTCGAGGAGAGCTTGGACGTCGTTGGCAGGCACGTGGGTCTTGTCGTAGACCTCCATGCTCTGACCGTGGAGGAAGTACAGCGTCAGAAACGCCAGCGATACCACAGAGTAACACAAGACGGCCACGCCTGAGGGCGACACGGACATGAAGAGCTGATGATGGCGCTGTTGATGACATAGGCGGTGGCGGTGGCGACGACGACTGACGCGCAGTCGAGGGCGAGCCCTCAGGCTGAGGCTGTGTCGCCATGGAGCTGTAAACGCCGAATGCGCTGCCGAGAGACTGCCCCACGTGAACCAGGCCTCATCCTATCTCAACTCAGCTGCGTTTTCACCAGCGAATAACCTCGATGCATGTACATCCCATGTCCTTCGAGGTGGTGGCATGGAAGCATTGACATGGTTGGCCGACTGATATCTTAGGCTAGTGTTTCCAGAGCTAAGCCAACCCGTTCCCCACTCAAGCTAATTCAATAACCGGTAGCGTCTCAGTTAATTGACGTATGTGATTGGTGAATTGTAATGAATCGACGATAGTGATTGGGTGAGAAAAATTCGAACATTAGTCTAAAAAAGCGAGTTTTTTCGAACGGTCTCCGTTCAGAGGAAGAATGGGACCAGTTGTGCCCCTCCATTTCCACGCTCACGACGATCTCCATGCTCGACGACGCAGTGACACCTGCACTGGCGGTAGGCGGGGCTGCGCTGCTGTGGCTGCTGCTGCGTCCTGATCCGCGGCTGCGCTCGGTGCAAGCTCTACCCTGTCCGGCATCGACGCTTCCTGTGTTGGGCAACACCCTCGACCTCGCGTCTTATCACCTCGAGCACTTGCATGACTGGATCCTGGAGCAGTGCCTGCTGCACGAAGGCAGACCATGGCGATTGCAGGCTCTTGGATCACCACCGCTCATTGTCGTGAGTACACCCGATCTGTTTGAAGATGTGCTCAAGACTCAGTTCGAGATCTTCGATAAGGGCCCTCGCATGAACATGATCTTTGAGTCTGCTATGGGTGACGGGATCTTCGCTGTCGACGGAGACAAGTGGAAGCAGCAGCGCAAGGCGTTAAGCCATCTCTTTACCATGCGCAAGTTCCGCGATACGATCGCCCACGCTATTGAGAAGCACCTGCAGGTCTTTGCACAAGTACTGGACAAGGCAGTGACTGACCAGGACGCAGGACGCACAGCGCTGTTTGAGATGAGTAGTGCGTTCCATCGGTATGCGTTTGACACGTTCACGGAGATTGCGTTCGGCCTGGACGAGGACACCTTGGGTCGCATGGGCACCGACGGCGAGGACGCCTTGTTCCTTACGGCCTGCACTGATGTCACCAAGCACTTGGAGATGCGTTTTCACCAACCAGACTTTGTGTGGCAACTCAAAGGCAAGCTGAACGTCGGTACGGAGCGACTATTGAAGGAAGCGATTGATATTGTAGACAAAAAGGTGTATGCAGTGGTGCACAAGACCATCGAGAGATCGCAAAAGGGAGAGGCATCGCAAGGCCAAGACGTGTTGTCCATGATGATGGAGCACATGCATGAGTTCAAAGACGAGCACGCGACGGACCCACAGCGTCTGGGCAAGTTCCTACGCGACGTCGGCTTCAGTATGATCGCGGCGGGCAAGGACTCGACTGGCACGACGCTCACTTGGGTGTTGATCATGATCGCGCGGATGCCCCACGTCTTGACGGAGATCCGCCAAGAGCTTCGATCAGTGCTGCCGGCACTCTTCACGGACCGTTCGTTCGTACCATCAATGGATGAGGTGGAGAATGGGCTGCCGTACTTGGAGGCCGTCGTGCGCGAGACCTTACGGCTGTGTCCGTTGGCACCGCTCAACGCCAAGGAGGCCAACCACGACACCACACTATGCGACGGCACGTTCGTACCCAGGGGCTCGAGAGTTTACATTCCAGCGTACGCACTAGCACGGATGCCAAGTGTGTGGGGTGCAGACGCCGCCGACTTCAAGCCTCAGCGTTGGCTCGATGGTGGCAAGCTCCGCTCCTTCTCCTCGTTCCAGTTCAACGCCTTCCACGCGGGGCCTCGCATCTGTCTTGGCATGCGCTTTGCACTCGTGCAACTCAAGACGACACTGGCGTATCTGCTGAGCAAATATGACTTTGAGTTGGAGAAAGACCCGCATGCGTACAAGTACGAGATGGCCATCACGTTCGCGCTCCATGGTGACCTACGAGCACGAGTGACTCGGCTGTAGACGCCGCTTGTATGCCGGAGCAACGAATAACTAATACACACGAAGTAAGAACTAGTAGCGTGCATATGAACAGACTAACGTGACGTCTACAACAGAGTTGGCCTCAAGAGGATCGGTCCTTCGACGCCAAGCGTGAGTGACGCATCGTAGTCAAACGCTCGTGGATCTTTGTCGATGGCGAGACGGAACTTACTCAGCAGCGCTGCGAGGGCGATCTTCATCTCCATGATCGAGAACTGGCGGCCGAGACACACTCGAGGCCCCGCGCTGAAGGTGAGAAACTGGAAGGGGGAGATAGCGAGCAGCCGCCCACTTTCCGTATCAATCCAACGATCTGGATTGAACGTAGCGGCATCAGGTCCCCAGACAGAAGGCATGCGTGCCATGGCGTATGCAGGGAGGAGCACTTGCGTTCCCTTGGCGAGGAACGTGCCGTCGCTGAGTACGACGTCCTCGCTCGCCTCACGGGTGTTTAATGGGATGACCGGGTTCAGCCGCAGGCTCTCTTTGATTGCAGCCTCTAGGTACACGAGATTGGCGGTCTGCTCTTTGTTGGGAGCCTTGATCTCTCCCGTCATGAGTTGCGGGACCTTCTCTCGTAGCTCCTCACGGATGCACTCTTGGACGTCTGGGAATTGGTCCATCATAATGACAAACCAAGCCATGCCGTAGGCTGTTGTGTCGCGTCCAGCTGAGATGAACGCCATGGCCATGTCACGAATCTCCCGGACGTCGTACTCGGGCTCCCCTGCGTCGTTCGTCGTGCTTGGATGGTCCAAGAAGAGACGAATGAGGTCCTTGTTGGCCGTCATCGTGGTCTCCATCCCTTCCGCGGCTTTGCGAGCGATCGAGTCTTCAATGATCTTGTACACAAACTTGTCGAGCCACGCGATATCTTCTCTCTGCCGCTTCTCGAGTCCTAGGCCGAGCCAGTTTTGGAGCTTCCACAACGCCATGGGACGCTCCTGCCGGTACAAGAGATTGTGGTTCACACGCCCAAAACGCTCGAAAAACTCGTGCTGGTCGCTCGTCATGAAGCGCAAGTCAACCCCAAAGCCGATCTTCGTGAACACATCGGTAGTGAAGAGCTCGAGCAGATGCTTGATGTCGATCACGGCACCTTGCTTCGCTGCGTGGCCTACAATATCACACAGTTGCTTCGAGTGCTCCACCATCACAGCGTCCATGATATCGCGCATCATGTGCAACGAGAACAAATGGCTCGCTGTTTTCCGTTGGCGATGCCACGTCGCGCCATCCGTGACGAAGATGCCACGACCAAAGAGGTCACGCAGCGCCTCTGTGAACTCGTACCCCTTGACGAACTTGTCGAAGTGGGTCTTGAGCACGTCCTCCATGGCTTGGACAGTCGACAGCACCACCATAGGCGGCTTGGTGAGGATCCGCACAACGAATGGACGGCCTTGAAAGCGTTGGCACTCGTGGTACAGCCACGTGTGTAGCGTACGGCGATGTGTGAACATGGCGGTAAGCGTGTCGCCAAGCAGCGGCAGGGCAGAGCTGGCGGAAGGCAGCATTGCAGCGTAGCGGTGTGCTCGGCTAGGTGCAACAGACAACCACAAGAGTATGGCGACAGCAGCAACCGGGATGAGCAGCGATGGCTGTAGCGCGTGGAGACGTATAGGGGAGAAGAACACGTCGTCCATGGCGATGCAAAGAGAATGGAAAATGACCAAGCAGTGGACGCAGAACCACTGCTGTGATGACGGCACTGAAAGATGGCGTAATGTGTGCCTTACGAGCAGCTGAAGATGCGGTTAGCAGGCAGGAGCGACACCAAGGAACATGCGTGAGCTCATCACGAGTATGGCAACAGTCATATCATACCCAGTATGTGCCCTGAAAGGATACACTTGTCTGAGTCTGAGTTGACGGTAAATTTGTATGATGCGGACCAGACAGTATCAGATGGAGACCAGTTCTGACCAGTGGATTCTGTGTCCTGGCAGCACACAATCCAGTGAGTCCTGAGCATTGAGTCATGAGCATTTGCATTTGTCGAGGCTGAGCCACGGCGCTGCTTTGTGCCTGGAGCAGTGGCTTGCTGGCTGGTGGGGGACGTTGGAATGAATACTGTATGGTTCTATAGTAAATGCCAGAACCAAGGTCTGAAGTAGAGAAAAATGCCAAAAAGCAC
>KE464008.1:0-11276 GCA_000387445.2 Pythium aphanidermatum DAOM BR444 | reverse complement strand
GTCATGCCCGAAGAAGGCTCATCGATGGAAACAGCTACCGGAGAACAGCAGCGTCGAGTATGTGATTTTGGCGTTTGGTTGGTCGTGTTGATGCCTGGGCTTTGTGTGTGGCGTCCTGATTTGCTTGTGTGTTTGTTTTCTGCGTTCTGTTGTTTTGATGTTCGTCTGTGTTTGGTCTTCGTTTGGTATATCGTTTGTTCTGTTTCATGCGCGTTTTGAGTACTGTGCGTGCTTGCCGCGGTGAGCGGAGTACACCGCTGCCATGTTCTTCCTCTTCCAGAATGCCGTCAAGAAAAACGTGATCAGTGTTAAAGGCAAGTCCACGACACTCGACTTCTCCAGTAACATCAATGAAGTCCGAGTCTGGATCTCCACCTCAAGCCGAAACGCCATCATGTCTCTCGTTGGCTGTGGTCACGACCCAAAGACGGAGTACGACCTTGAAAAGTTTGGCATCGCTGCACTAACGCTGGAGGACGACACTGACCAGCGCATGACCTGTGTGACCACGCGAATTGCATCAGTCTACTACACTAGTGAGTCAATAGTTAACGAAGCAATGGTTAGCTCACGTTGTTCTGGACAAGACTTGCGCTTGGTGTACGAGAGTAATACGCTCTCACTGTTCTCAAATGTACCAGGGAGTACATTAACGTTTGATGATGCCTACGCGGAGGTCTCTAACTCCAAGCCAGTATCTCGGTGCAAGCAATCTCACAACGGAAGTTATAACTCATCCTCCAAGCTTTTGCTACATGTTGGACTCTAAACTTTGGAGATCACGGCAAAAACGTACCGTATGCGACATATTCATTGATTTGATGTTGCTAGAAGGTTGCTTGAGTGTGACGGTCGCGCCAACGGCGATCCCATTGTTGGAAGGCGGAACTCGACCCAATCGCCAAGCGCCCCTGGGACCTCTTCCGCGATCGACCTCTTCCTCGTCGCCGCACGCACCTCGCACCGCAGTTCACGCCTCCGGACGTCTCTCTGCGTATCTGCGTCGTTCTCGTCGGCTCAATTTTTCTCTCCCTAGTTCATTTCCGTCTCCAGCGCGTGTGTCATTGCGACACTCGACATAACGCTTGGTCAAGATGGTGATGAACAAGAGCAGCAAGATGCTCAACTATATCAACTACCGCATGAAGGTGACGCTCCAGGACTCGCGTGTGCTTGTGGGCTACTTCATGGCGTTTGACAAGCACATGAACATTGTGCTTGGCGACTGTGAGGAGTTCCGCACCCTCAAAACCAAGGTCAAGACGAATGTATCGGAAGAGCGGACGGAGAAGCGCCACCTCGGGCTCGTGCTGCTGCGTGGCGAGAACGTTGTGTCGCTGACGGTTGAAGGACCGCCACTCGCACCAGAGAATGAGACGGTGGGCCCAAGTGGCCCGGGCGTCGCGCGTGCCGCCGGCCGTGGCATCCCTGCGGCTCCTCTTGGCGCCCCACCAATGGGTCTTGTCGCCCCGATGCGCGGTATCGGAGGACCAGCGCCTGGTATGATGCAGCCTGGACAGGGTAAGTGGCAATGCGTGTATTGTTTATTGTACGAGGAGAGGAGGGTGAGGAGAAGCAGCTTCCAAATGATCAGTATCGAACAGATAAGCGATAGTGGGTGCCCGGCTCTTCCTCCCGAACCCCAGCTGAGCTCACCTCTTCCAGATATCCAACGTACTACCGTTGATCTTAGTATGATGGAACTGCACCGCTTGCCTCCTCCTCCCTCACGTACCTCCACTGTGTTGAAGCACCAACTGACGCTCTATGTGTGTGTGTGTTTTAGTTGCCGCCCAAGCGCAGGCGCAGCCGTATGGACGCGGCCGTGGTATGCCAGGTCCTCCACCCGGTATGATTCCGCCTCGCCCAATGCCGGGTGTTCCTGGCATGGTGCCACCACCAGGCATGGGCCCGCCACCAGGCATGCCTCTGCCTCCAGGCATGATGCCTCCACCAGGAATGCGCGGCCCTCCTGGCCCACCAGGCCCACCACCTATGATGCGACCACCAGGCCAGTAGACGGGAGTTGCTCCTCACATAACATGGCTTTCAGATCGGTATCAAAGGTAAATATACGCGTATTCCTGCGCTTCCTCCTCAACATCTCCCGTCTTAGCTTCTTCCCCACGCCTCGTCTTCATCGTCGTCTTGTACCACCGCTCGCTCCATGATGAACTTGCCTTCTTTGTACTTTTGTGAAGCCTCCATTGCCCGAATCTGATCAGCCACTACTGTCAATTACACACATGCAAAACACGCGACACCACCAACCACGTACATATTTCCACCCCAAGACACTATCACAGCCCTTACAGACCACATCGCAGATCGTGTGCATGCCTGTCATGAGGTATCGGTTGCGTGACGGTCCCATGCGGACGTTGAACCTGCTCATAACCGGCACAGTCAGTCCGCTGACGCTCTTCGATCCTGCGTGCTCCTCCTCACACGGCGTTCATCAAATACGCCTTGCCAGTACGCCCGAAGAACGACTTCGCCATGACATCGGCTCGGTCTGCGACCACATTCGCACACTCGACACAACGGAACACGTGCATGCCGTCCATAGCCAGTAGTTCGGTCGAGAACCCGTAGATGGACCGCGTTGTCCCTTCATCTACCTCTTCTTCATCGGCACTCTCCTCTTCCTGCTCGGAGGAAGACGCGCCGTCGCTCTCCTCGCCTTCATGCATCAGTCGCTCCATCGTGCGCTTCCACACAGCGCGTGGGTCTCTATACTCGATCTCCTTGGCCCCTGCACGGATCACTACCAAAGGCGCCATGATCAGACGCTTCTTCCTCTGTACCTCCTCAAGGTGCTACCATGGTTGTTAACCGCACGTCACGAACAGTATGACGTGCGAATAGAAATAAGGAGTTACAAACCGTGAGATTGTTAGAAACGATGGATCGTGACGTGCGATTAGAGATCGTGGGCCAGATCCTGAAAATGGACTTCTCGTCATCCTTAAGTGGCCTACAACTGTACTACTACACATGCATGAGCTCTACAATATGCAATGACTCCGTCATGACGGAATGATATCGGTCTGTAAGGTATGGAACGCAATGGTGGACGTGTGTAGCATCAAAAAACCAAGTTTACAAACGCATGAGCAAGTTCCGAGTCTATGTCTAAATGGCACGGCGCTTCTTGGCGTCGTGCTTGAGGATCTTCTTGACCACCTGCGTGCGCGAGCGCTGCACCTCGCGCGCCGACTTGAGCACCTTGCTCTGCACCTTTCGGCTCTTCTTGATCATCATGAAGTGCTTCAGACGCTTCTTCTCCGTGTTGGTCGTACCACCCGTGCGCTTCTTCGGCTTCCAATCTTCACGACCTTCCAGCACACTACGCAGACGCTCTTCCTGCGTCATACGTTTCTTCTTCGAGTAGCCTTCCAGATCCGCAGGGTTCACCTTGGCCATGGCCACTTCGTTCTTGGCCGCTTGGGCGGCAGCCGCGGCTTCTTCCGCCTTCTTGCGCTTTCGACGCATCTTTGGGTCCTTGAGCTCGGCTTCGCGCTCCTTCTTGAGCATCTCGATACGCTCGAAGTCCTTTGGAGTGAGGATACGACGAGCATCGATGCGTTCGCTCTGCGGCTTCTTAGCCTGCTCTTCTTCCTCATCTTCTTCTTCGTCTTCTCCTTCTTCGTCACTACCCTGAGCGGCGTCATTGTCGTCGCCATCGGACTCGACGTCGATCCATTCGCCTTCCGATTCCTCTTCAGACTCGGACGACGCCACCTCCCAACCGTCCTGGTTCTCTTCACCATCGAAGCGGCCAGCAGCTTCAGCCTGCTCCAGAAGCTCGGCGCCCTCCACACCTTCAGCAGCGACAAGCTCACCAAATTGCTTTGGACGAGCACCTTCTTCATGGAACTTGCCACGATCCTTTCGCTTGAGTAGGGCCGGGTGAATCTCACGGATGAGGTTTAGAATGCCGCGAGCAGCCATCACAATCGTCTTGTCACGCGAGCGGTTGTACATAACGAGGTCCTGGATGAGCGCGTCCATGTCATCGCACTCAAGGACGAGCGGAACACGGCGGAATACCTCACGCAGCGCATTGATACCGACGGCAATCACTTCTGACGAGCAACGCTCCGTAACGAAGTTGTTGGCAATGCTCTTGACAATCGGGAGGAGCTCCTCCGGAGGGATCTCATCGTGACACGACTGCACAAGGTAGGCGAGAATCTGGGTCACATTCTGCTGGTGCGACTGCAAGTAGCGCTGCAGCAGCGGGTATAGCGGCAGCAGCACGAGCTTATGGAAGCCAACGAGACGACCGACAAAGTTCATCATCAAGAGCTTGACTTCAAAACGCTCCGTGCATCCCTTGAGCACCTTGAGTTGCTTCTCGGCGACGCCCAATGGATCATTCAGCAGTTCAATCGCCGGGAAAGTAGCCTGGAAGTTGAGCTCACGTATGCGTGCACGCTTGTTCTTCTTCAGGGCCTTGACGGTGTCGCGGTGACGCTTCTTGGTCTTCTTCGAATGGTTGTGGTAGTCGACTTCGACCGTCTGCGTCTTCTCCTTCTTCTCCTTTTCTTCTTCCTCAAGGATATCGTCATCGATACCCAAGAAGAAGTTGATGGCCATCACGAGCAGCTTCGTGTTCTTGCTGGTGCAAGCCGTCGCAATGACGTTCGCCGTGCGCGTATCGTGCCACACCTTACGCTTGAACAGGTCGACAAGCACCTGGAGCGACTTGAGTGCCGCGTGCTCGTTTTCATCTTGAAGCATGTCGAACAGGAAGTTCTGCAGGGCCTTGTTCACCTTAATGTTCTTGCTCACAGCGTTGAGTTGTCGGATGTCGGCCACAATGTGGTTGTACAGCAGTTCACGCAGGCGCTTATCAGGACAGCGGAAGAGCTCGAAGAAGAGCTTGAGCAGCGTAATCGGGTCCACGAGGTTGCGGTTGCGCATGAGCATGAGGGCCTGCACGAGCGTCTTACGAAGGTCCTGCTCAAGCACGAGGTAGTTCTCGCGCAGCAGCTTCATGAGCTGCGTTGGGAACTCGGCCATTTCGACCGGGTAGCACTTGGCCACATGGCTCAGGAACGACACGAGCGCGCCAAAGTGAGCGGACTCCTTGGACGGCTGCAGCTCGAAGAGCTGGTATTCGCTCTCGTAGTGGCGAAGCTGCATGAGGAACTCGGACTTGTAGCCGTCCGGGTCGCGCTTGACCATGTTCTGCAGCTGCGGCAGCTTGCCGATCACATCGGGACGCGAGGCATTGACCGCCGACATGCTGGAGACGAGCGTGGGGGCGGTGGGAGCGTCAGGAACAAGGCGCTTGGCGGCGACCGATGTGTCCTTTGATGTTCCCAAGGAGCTCAAATTCCCAAGCCAACCATTTCAACGGCCAGGTCACTCGAATACAGGACCTTTCCTGAAATCTAGGATGCACTACTAGGTTAGTGTAGGTACGGCATCATCTTCAACTGCGAACTTAAAAGGAGACTGCTACGTCAACACGTTTAGAATGTGAGGAGGTATTAGGATAAAGGAAGAAGACGGTGACAAGAATGGTCGGGTTTCCAGCGGCTGGGGCGTGTGCAGAGCTCCTCCTAGCAGAGCGGAAAGACGCTGTGTATGAAGGCGAGGTCAAGAACCTGCTGCGCGAGCTGTTGGAGCGTTGCTGTGGTACGCATCTGCTGTCGCAGGTCCTGCCAGAGCTCACGTCGGCATCCGCGATGCTCTACTATCTGCTTGTCCTCGGGCAGAAGCAGCCACAGCAAACGTTAGGTGAGGAGTACTGCGACGTCCTACGTGTTGTGAATGATACGTCTCCAACTAGACGTGCACCGGTGGTGAAGAATGTGTCACTCATTCGTCACTTGGCATGGATTGCGATTATGGTGTTGCCAAGGTACTTGGCTTCGCGATCTCAATCGGGATGGCTTAACCTGTCCCAGTTGACGTGGTCACCACGTGAGCGCATGGCGCAGCAACTGCGGCAACGACAAGCTGCAGCGCATGCAGCAGCAAACGGTGAACCGCTTCCCGCGCAACCGCTGAGTCAATCTCTGTTATCAACGCTGGATAGACTTGTGACTCGTATCAAAACTTTGGGTGAAGCCGCTCAAGGCAAGCTAATTCCCGTCGGCTACGAGTTTTCGCTCGTGCACGTGCAAAGCTGGCTCTCCCAGGTGCACCTCGCAGCGTTTTATGTGTCTGCAAAGTTCCTGCAGTTCGCAAAGCGACTCGCGAAGATCGAGTACGTGTTTGTTCGCAAGGATCTTCAACCAGCGCTCAATCTATCTGTTCTGGTAAGTTCTCGCGTGTGCTAATGGGACCGACAACATGAAGATCTTATGCTTTGCGTGGTATTTGACAGGGGTACTTGATGTTCCTGCGCTTGACATCCACTGCGATCATTGAGCTCAAACGGCTACGCAAGATGCACAAGGCGGAAGCGAAACTCAAGCTTGCCGACCATTCGGTAGCTGGTGCAACCTCTCGTGTCCCCGCATTGTCGAGTCTAACTGGAGAAGCAGCTGTGCCTGCCAGTGGCAACCGGCGAAGAAGTAAGAAATGCGCTCTTTGTCTGGGTGAACGTATCTCTCCAGCGACTACTCCCTGTGGCCATGTCTTCTGCTGGGAGTGCATTGTTGGTTGGTGCCAGAAGAACAAGCCCGAATGTCCAATCTGTCGCCAAGAGGCACACCCACAGCAGATCAAGTGTGTCTACAATTACAATTAATCAACATACGGAGCACTGTCTACTTTCGTCGCTGCTTCTTGTTGTTGTTCTTTTCCGAACCCTTGGCCTTGGTGTCGTTACCGCGCTTCGCTGTCGCCGCCTCCTTCTTCGCTGGAGTGGAAGATGCGTTCTGCGTGTTGTTCTTCTCGTCATCTTCTTTCTTACGCGCTTCAAGGGCATCGGTGTACACCTGGTCACGGCTCAGCGCGTTGTTGACGAAACGCTTTGAGGCTTCTTTGTCTAGCTTAAGCGTCGGGCCTTTGGCCAACTCTTCCGCGTCTTTGATCTTCTTAATAAAGCCCTTGACACGATCCAGCTCCTGCTTGACATGCGTCTGGCGAATGTCCTTCGACGACACACCCTGCGCTTTCAGGTACACATAGAGGAGTGCATTGATTGAGTACGCTGCACAACCCACACAACGTCGTGAGTTCTTGACGGTGTCCATCCTACGCTCACTCTCACTCACCAAGCGCCACTTGAGCCTTGGCCTTCTCCACAGGCGACAGGTCCTGCAGGAACTCCTCTACAGACTTGTTGTCGAACACCTTCAAGTGCTCCTCCACGGCCGCCAGCGTCTGGTCCACGCTCGTGAACGCCTCCACTGCCGCTTCACTCATGCTTCTGATGCTGCCCAATGCTCGTGTCGTTTCTTGGTTGGTGCGTGGACAACCATAGTACGTGTTACAGGTGTGAAATAGAGTTTGTATCATGTACCCAGGGTACAAAAAGTAACTTACGGATAAGATAAGGTTACGACCTCTCCAAGAGGAGAAAAAAGAGGAGGAGAAATATGAACACATACAAAGCACTAGACAATTGTGGAGCTGGCTTCCTTTCTCTTCTTGGAGACGTGCTCCTCGAGCGTCGCGTCCTTGGACATGATGGCAGACAACATCAACCGCTGTGTCTCGATGAGCTCGTCGACCTTGGCGGCCAGTTCGTTGTAGCGGCGGTCCATGAGCATGAGCATTTTGAACATGGCCGATTCGTCTAGCACCGGAGTGGCCAATGCGTTGCTGGTTGGTGATGCGACTTGCGGTGCCATCGACATGTCATTCGCCATCGCTGCAGCTGGTCGCTTCTGGCGAGGAGGAGGTGTGGCAGTTGGCGGTGCGACCATTTGGGGTGCGACGACCGCAACGTTGGTTTGCAAATCGTCCGGCTCGGCAACAGGTACAAACGTTGGCGGCGGCGCGACAGGTGCAGCGACGAGTGCCTCCGGCAGCTTCTTGATCGAATCTAACGCCACACGCTTGAGCGCATCCGCCTTGGCCTTGGGCGTGCCCACCATCGCAAGAGGCGAGCCGGTGGCGCTGGCACTGTCACTGTCGGGCAGCGGCTCGGCCTGCGCCACCTCGAACTGCCGACGGTGCTCCACTGTGTACTCCTCTCCCTCGCGCAGATGCGCCTTGACGAAGTGGCCCTTAAACTTCTGCGTGCGCATCTTCTTCTCGCAGCCCGGGAACATGCAGATGATGCCGTTCTTGTGCTTGTTGCCGGCCATGATCGGCAACTTGAACCACCTCGCGCTGGTGCTGATTCCGCCGGGGTACAGTCGACGCTGCGGTTACACAGATGGCGCCCTTGGGGAAGCCGTCGCAGTGTGAGTGAGTGGTTACTCCGGCATCTCCCTCTACAGGAGCTGATAAAATACGCGAGGTTTTTCAGACAAGAGCAGATCAAAAGAAGGTTGAATTATATTTTGGGAAGCTTGATCGGCCCACCCTGATATCGGATTTCACAGAACATGCAGCTGGGTCGGTGGTGGATACTGTACTGTATATGCACCAAATGCATCCTGTCTACTTGGCGTTGGTCGGTCCCTTCGCTCGGAACACACGGCGAATGCTCAGCGACACTCGGTCGTTCGAGAATGCGATGAAAAGCGCGGCCACGACAAATACAAATAAGAAGAACGAGCCCCCCGCACCTCCTGGAACTGCATCGACAGGATCTTGACGAAGCCGCATGCCCTCCCCAGGCTTGTTTGCCTGCAAGTTCGGGTTGGCTGCTTTCTCGAAGAGCTTCTCAGTAGGGTCGTCTTTGTTCTTGGTCGGTTCAGGTATCTCAACTGCCTTGGTCTCTGGATAGAGCTTCCACGTGCCACCCATAATCTTCTCCACATCTGTGGGGTCCTTGTACGGCACCCAATGAAGCTGGTGGCAAGAGTCCGTGTCGTTCTTGCCTTCTTCAAATGTGACGCCGGAGAAGTCAAGGAACTGCTGGAACGTGCGGACAGTACCGAAGTCATACTTGTCCATCTCGAACGTGTCGACCTGGCCCTTGAACGGTTTACCGACAATCAGGAAGAAGCGGTTCACGCCCATCTCGGTCTCAATCTTCTTCTTTTCTTGGTCAACTTTCACGTGCTCAAAGCTACAATAAACGATGGGTTAGAGTTTATAATATGGTAGGATGCTAATGACAGAACTTACCGAGCTGGAACCTTGGAATAGTTGTGGTACACGACCGAGCCCAGTGGGCTCGGCGAATAGAGGTCATAGCCATGCGTCCACAAATGAGATGCTCGGAGAAACTCTTCACCATCAAACATCCACAACGTGTGCGAGTCGATAAGTACGCGACGCTCAGCATGACACTTGCTGAATGACAGACCAGCACCCCATAATGCGCTCATCTGTGGCCATTTCGAGCCGCTGATCATGCTGGCACCAATGTTGCGGACACATCCGTTTCCTCCACGCATAGTTGTGCACAAATGTGGAAGCCATCCCGCCGGCGCGTTGTTGTCACCATTCTCCTTGACGAAGTCATTGATGTGGTGCAAATACGTCGTCAACACAGCCATTTCGTTGTCCAGTCGCTTCCATTCTTCGAGCATGTACTTGTCCCATTGATTCGTAAAGATACTGTGCCCATCAAGCTGGAGACAGAACTCCTCATCACGCACAAGCTTCTGCTGGTAGTGACGTGCAAGCGTCGGACCGCGGGAGTCATCTGCCGAGCGCTCATCGATACGGACGTGATCCCCCAAGTAGCACGGACCCTTATCCGGCCAGTGTGCAGCAGCCATCTTGCAATACTCGTCAATGCATTTCGCATCTCCTGGATTCACCTGGTCGACCACACCAAAGTACAATCGCTCCGGGTTTGTTGAGCGCGTGAAGCCTGTGAAGATCGTTTTGGCGCAACGGTATCCATCGCGAAAGACCGAGAGACCAATGAAGATATCGAACTTATCCGGCACACGTGCAGGTGGCGGCCGCAACTGGGCGAGTGCAGGATCGAGTGGAATGTGCTGCACACTTGGATCTAGTGTCACCTTGCGGTCCTTCTCGAGATGGAGGGTCGACTCCATCTTGCCCTCAGCCTGCACGCCCACAGCCGCAGCCGTCAGCGCCACAAGTAGAGCCAACACGCGCATGGGGACGTCAGGAAGTTAGTCGGAGTCGTCCCTTTGCTACACGTGTGCGATGGGTTGAGCGGATGATCCGAAAGCGAGTTCCCGCGGGACCCTTTCGACTCATGGAAACCCATTTCTACCCTTTCTATCCAAATAGTCAGCGTCGTCCCGTCAAAAGTCCATCTGGACTGAATGTGCCAGTAATTACGCATCTACGTAAATACCGCACATACATACTCGTACTTCATGGAAATACGACGGTACTACCTAATTCGTATTTGACCGCGCAGATAGTCGGAGCAGGTGATGTTCAGACTCAACCTGAACTACCCTATTGAGGTGGTTGAGGATGCTGAGCTGACGGAGATGCCACATGGCTCCTACGAAGAGGTCTCGCTTTCGTACCCCACTGACTGCTGGCACGACGGAAGCACCCGCCACTGGCATCGTCTTGTGGTGTTATCCTGTGACCACTAGCCTCGTGACGAGGCCCTCGTCCGAGCCTCTACAACTCGCGCCATTCCATGGTGCTCAACACCAGACTGTGGCCATCTGGCCGGACCAATGGGCACGGTACTACGTCATGAAGTCCACTTGAGAGTACACAGGTTGTCCAAGCGCTTCGTGTCTGCTGTTGTGCTGACAGTGGCGAGAGCCTGTGCCTGGCAGAGGCCTGGTAGGTGGCGTCTCCTGCTCAGGACCCAGCTGGTTCTGTCTTGACAGGTGGACGGTGGTTGACGCCGTTGAGATCAGTCCATCGTCATCACAGTCCCCCCTTGATCATGGGTGGCACCTGCTGCCTCTCTTCCTCTCCCTTTGTGCCTGTTGTTTCCTTCGTCCAGCTCATTCCGCAACTTGCTTTGTGCCATGAAGGTCATTAAGTCGCTGTACAAGATCTCGGCTGTCGCGCTGCTTCTCGCCGCCGCCGCGCAGGTGGAGACCACGAGCGCTGCGCTCACCGCCAACTCGACGCGTTGTGGTGTCAAGACGCCAGCCCCAGCGCCAGCTCCATCGGCGGCGGATGCGGACGAGGACGAGGACGCTGGTTCGTTGCCTGCTGGAAGCTCGGGTGGTGACAACTACGATGACGATGCGACCGATGCCCCAAGCTCCGGCGGCGGCAACTACGATGATAACTCAACGGATTCCCCAAGCTCCGGTGCTGACAGCTACGATGACAACGAGACCGACGCGCCAAGC
>KE464007.1:11336-32771 GCA_000387445.2 Pythium aphanidermatum DAOM BR444 | reverse complement strand
ATACTGACTACCACCTCGATAGCCCATTCACACATTGACTCTATTACCACGGGATGAGTTGGGTGTCCTACAACTCCACAGTGACCGTGTGTGTTCCGCCCGAGACGTTGAGTAGACCCACATAGTCGTCCGAGACTACCGCAGTGGGGTTCACCCGAGCTCCGCCCTTCCAGATGACGACATCGTCAATAGAGATCGTGGCTAACGGGTTGCCGTAAGTCGGAACCCAAACAGAACCACGCGTCGCCTCTGGAGTCACAAGTTTCGCACGGAAGATCTCTCCACTCGTTGTCCCTTCCTTCCCGTTCCATTCAACTGCGAACGATCCCGTTGCTAGTGTGTAGCCTGTTGTCAATTCGCCGATCCCTGATCCCGCCACGTGCGGCTTGAACTGCCACACTTTGCCAGCGTTGCTCACAGGAGTAATGCCTCCAATTTGCATCGTCAGCGTTGCCACTGGTCCAGTCGACCACGCATGAGCGTGGGAAATGTACGCGCCTGAGCCAAGGCCATAGAACGGATACTCGAGTTCGCCTGTGTGATAGTAGCCTTCAATCAGCGTTGATGAGCTGAACGTGCGTAGCATGTAACCCCACTGGCGGCGAAGAATGTCCATGGCAACTGACGCGTTTCCAGGATGCGCGATAAGGTGCGCCTCGATCTCAGAGCTTGTCATGAAGGGTGAGATCGCACCCGCGCCTTTAGGTGCTACGGAGCCAAACTCGTTCCGGTTCTTAGTAATCCCAAGTGACACTTGGGCTGCCTGGGCTCTCGATCGCGTCACGTTGAAACGCACAGCCAAGACATTTCCATCCTGAGGATGAACGCTCGTAGTGGTCGTGTTATCACGGTAAGGACCAGCAGATTCATCCCACAACTTGGTGTTGATGGCGACCTTGAGCGTCTCGGCGATCTCGCTCCACGATTTACCATTGTACGACGCGTCTGGAAGCCCCAAGTCCTGTGCCAGCTCCCCCGACGCAACAAGGGCACGGTATAGAAGTACGTTGGCTGCGATGTTCTTGCCGCCTTGACCGACGCGACCCCAGTCGTATGCGCCAGTGACCGTCGTGAGCGAGTCCGAGTTGTCCATTTTGGCGAGACTCGTTTTGATCCCGAGAACCGTTTGATTCCACAGACTCTTTGCAAGTGCCGTGTCTCCTGATACGCTCGCATACTCTGCCATGGCGATGATCGTCCATAGGTGATAGGTGTCCGAGGAGACGTTGTACTTGGCTGCATTTTCAGCAAGCGGTGATCCTGAGTAGGGGAACATTCCGTCTGACTGGAAGTAATACAGAGCCGCTAGGGCGTTTGCAACAGACGCGAGGTTGTCGCCGTTCAAAGAGACAAGCTTAGGCAGGATTGCAACCCCGTAGTCACCTGGCCAAGGCGTGCGGTCTCGCTTGGCTCCGTCGATATAAACTTCGCTGTTAATAGGAGCACCAGCGGCATCGTGGTAGGACCAAACGAGACCGTCAAGAAGCCCGCGACTTGCTTGCCAAAGTCATATGCAGCGTAAGCGCCCCGTTGCGAGAGTGTAGCTGTTGGGAAGACGTTGGCGCCATCTTGACAGTGCGTCTGTGCTGGTGAACGCACAGACACGGATCCGAATGTGCTATGGATGGCAGTCGCTGGGATGTCGCGCGACGTTGGTGAGAGTACATAGGACTTCCAGGGAGCCGACGGCGCGATGACAAGAGACGGAGGCGTGAGCTTGGTTCCCTCGACCGAGCTCACCAGCAGTAGTAATAAAGTTGACACGGCAAAACGAGTGAAGAGCTTCATTGGTCTTGAGCTGATCCCGGCCAATTGGGAAATGAGAGTTTCAAGGTCGTACTGAGACCATCGCGTCACAGCCTCAGAGCAAATTGAAGTTCAAGGGTCAATGGTGTTGTCGCGCGTCGACTGCGCATGCGATGGAACAGTGCTTACGCGCCATTCCAATTAGGTCCATCTCACCGACCTGGCGGACACACCGGATGGTGATGTGGGCGAATCATCAAAGCATGATGTGCATGCACTGTTGATGGCGTTGTGAGTTGAAGTATGTCAGAGAAACAGCTGAGTTGAACACATGCTGTTTGCACAAGTGCTGCGTCAACGTCAGCTAGCGTGCTCAACAGTGGACAGAGCGTGCATACAAAGGCGATTGAAGCCGCGCTCCACACTTCTAGATAAGTCATGAAGCTGTCTAGAAAATCTTGCTTGAATTCGAAGTACACTGTATAGAATTGCACTATCAGGTCTCCACTAGAGTGTTGCGAAGCTACTTTGCATCCTTGGAGTGCTCACTCGACTTGACTTCGTTTGCCTGAGACGGTGGAATCTTCAAGTCAGCGGAAGGAGACTTCAGGTGCGATAACTGGGATGGTATTTGATGAACCTCCGACGACAACTGTGCAGATCCTCGAGTTGCTGGATTTGTTGCTCCAGCGTCAGATACGTTTTTCTTGTGTTCGAGCTGGAGGCTGTGGATGCGATGGATACATATGATTGTCACAATCTTGGCAGCATTGTTCATGACCATCGCAAAGAGCGAGAAGCGATTTGTTTTGCATCCAGGGTAGTAATCAGACGCCCCTCCGCAGCTAACGATTGAGACCCCATCCTTGCCGCAAAACTGGTCGTAGAACACACGCCCAGAGACCCAGAGGCTGATCCAGATAATATCAGTCAGGATTGAAACGGTGACAGCACCAACTACGAGTAGTGTCAGACGTGGGTTCTTCGA
Source organism: Pythium aphanidermatum DAOM BR444 (assembly GCA_000387445.2). Taxonomy (NCBI): domain Eukaryota; phylum Oomycota; class Peronosporomycetes; order Pythiales; family Pythiaceae; genus Pythium; species Pythium aphanidermatum. The sequence continues at coordinate 30,037 of KE464007.1, read as the reverse complement.
GAACCACTTGGGGGTGCAGGATACAAGACACCACAAAGCCATCGCAAAGTTGTATGCAGGGAAAGCAACATACGAGACCTGCATGAGAATGGAGAGCACCAGTTGCGTCAATATTGATCGATGCAAGGTCTGCCACCACCTGTCAACGACAGCATGTCTTGCTTCTGATGGCGCGTGCGCGCGATTCTTCGAAGACGAGAAGTGCATGCTCACCACGTTGTCTTGAGCCAAACAGTGCTCAAGGTGTCAGGGGTTGCAAGTGCAAAGTACAACGTCGTAGAGTTTCAGTGAAAGCAATAAATAGCACCGTGCACTGTGGTCGTAGCATTAACGGTCGAGGAAAACCAATGCGTTGTTGTCAAGCTAGTTGCGGGCGAAAGACTTACCCTCCAAGTACTCAACGTACTGATGCACTTTCTGAGCAAGATCTCGATCTTGGCTTGAGCTCCACAGGTTCAAGATCTGTACATCCAGATAACGCAGCTGGGTTTCATTGACTTGGCCACTTGTACGGAAACTATCCCCAACATGACTTGTGATTGCATCCGACTCAACATGACATAGGGCAGCATCTTCCTCGCGCAAAACCGCATCAACTGCCTTCTGATGATCACTCATCACGCTCGTCTCAAGGTCGAAATCCCACCCTCGTGCCTCAAACCATAGAGCACATGCTGCCCCTCGATGGTTCTGCCGCAGCAGCAGCAGTACAATGTTGAATGTTACACTCAAATCTCCTGGATATAGCTTCATGCACTTGTTCAATGTCTCCAAGCCGGTTTCCAACCTTCCACAGCAAACCGACGCGATGGCTAAGTTGTTTAGTAATTGAAGATGAAGATATTGTCTTTCACTTTTGACCTCCTCGGATAGTGTTTCACTCGAGCTGAGGGATATGAGTGGTTGAATTGTGTTGGCCAGCAGTTCGTAGCAGTCGTCGACCCGCTCAAGGCACAGTAAAGCGTCGGCTTTGTAGAATGCGAGATACACATCTTCTTCTACAGACACCTTATTACACCATTCCAATGCCTCTGTTGGGCGATCGCACTGCAGCAGGACATAGATGTATGGTCGAATTGCCTATGAGCATAATCCCTCGTCAGTATAGAACCAATCATCGCTCGCTCCCTTGGTGTGAGCATACATCGCTTTTGGGTGTTGGATTGCTTTCCGTCGAGAAGTAGTGTTCGAAGTTTTCTCGCGCAACCTGCCACGAGCCTAGGGCAAACAGCACGCATTAAATGTGTGTCGCGCGCAAGTGCAATTCGAAATCGAAAGCGTACCGCATGCCATCGCACCCATGGCCATCTTCAGTGTGACCTCAGGACTTTCTATTGTCGTTCTCGTGCCTGGATAGAGCGCCGATAGTTTCTTCTCGTCAAACAATCTTGGCGTGCATTTTTCACGTGTGGCGTCGCCGACCTTGAGGATGTGTGCGTGTTCACCATTACTATCTCCATCAGCTTGTACGTGGCATGCCTCCCTGTAATACTCCAGCATCTGGTATTCAGCTTCTCGATTGCCCATTCGGTAAAGCAGTGTGGCGTAGTTGAATATCGTGATGGCTTCATCAAAATCAATATCAATGCCTCTCTCCAGCGATTCTGATGCTTCGAAAACGTCTCCTGACTGTAATGCAATCAACGCTTGTAAATTCAGCGAAGCCACGGCGTGATAATTGCACCTCACTGCAATGCGTAGGTGCTCAATTGCAACACTCTTACACCCCTTGCGACTTAGCAGAACCGCGTACCAATAGTGAATGGCTCCTGCTGACTTCTCGTCTTCCATGCCTCCTCTTTCCAGAGCTGAGACGGCCTCCTTTAAGAGCAGGAGCGCCTTCTCCTCTTCTCGTTGGTACACAGCATGGATCATGCCCAAAAGGAACAATACCCACGCGATTGGGCCTTGCATCTCACCTTGTTCTCGCCAATGCGCCACAATAATATCAAGGAGTCGAAGAACTCGATGATTGTTCGTCTCATCACGCTTTAACCAACACAACGCGATGAGCAAGCCACAGTCTGTCCAAACAGCGGACAGAGCACGAGCCGACGATGCATTTCTGCTACTAGTGCCAGCTACGAGGACTCGGGAGAGCGCACTGAGGAGAAGCGTCGTGTCGACAGGGCTTGCTTCTGATAGTCCATCCGCCAATGTCACATCCTGTGGTGCAGGCTGAGGGTCGGTACTAAGCATATGACACGCCATTATCACTGCGTCTTCGAGTAGAAATACATCCTCATCGAAATGCCGCTTCGCATGTCGATCAGAACTCGAGGCGTCCTGAAGCGACCGTCGAGTGTGCTTGGCTACCATTAGTGCGTACGCTGTAAGCCACTTCTCGAGCCCGACAGAGCCGCTAGGACTGCGCGCTTTTGCACCAACATGAGTCTTGATCTCATGAATCTTTTTGACTGCTTCTTCGCGGGTGAACTGCCCGATATCACGATCAAATGCCCTAAGCAAGCTTGCAAGTTTCCCTTCCATTTTCCCGCGCTTCTTGGATCAACCAGTTACGATAACACCGTATCCGTCGAGGGATTATAGAAACGTTAGTTCGAATCTAACTGTTAGATACGGAGCATGGGCTCCATCAAACAAGTCGAATGATGCAGACGCCGAACCGCAAGAGCCTCGCGCTCTATCGGCTCATCCTGCGCGCGAGTCGCCGCCTGGAGCCAGATGCCAGAGAGCATTATACGCGCTATGCTCGCTCTGTAGGACGACAGTTTTGTTCTGCTTCTTGGAAGTAGCGTACTAATGACTTGTGTGGTTCCGATTGTCCAGGGCTACGTCGCTCATGCCGACGAATTGGACGAAGACCGAGTGGATGAGATTATCGAGCAGTCGAAGAAAGATGTCGACTGGATCCTGCGCAAGTACACAGGCCGTGGTCTCGATGAAGAGCCGCAAGACCATGAAGGCTGGTGATTCTCTCAGTTTATTCCACTCCATAGCAAGTTATTGTTGATATACAATATATGGATGACACAATACTATTGGCAATGTCAATATTATTGTCGTACTTGCTCCCAGCAATAATATGGAAGACCCTCTCAAGATCCAATCTATGGTGACGTCGCACGAAGGTTGCACGAAGGCAATCCGGCGAATCCACGTTTTTGAACTTGTCGCGCGCGCGCTTCAACTCGAAGGCGCCTGGTGTATGGGAGCACAGGCACCGAAGTGGCAGGGGAAATGACGTCGTTTGAGGAGGAAGACGGGCGCATGTGGGCACAGCGAACAGCGCATCGGACACGGCAGACGTGGGCGTCTTCGCCATCCGCTTCTCAGCACGTGAAGCCTCGTGGTTCGACGACAAGCACGGCGCGAAGTTCTCGGAGATACGAGGCGAATGCTGGTGAAAATGGCGTTATAATGGAAGGAGAAGAAGCTGAAGAAGCCCCAGTAGACGAAGATGGAGAGATGATTGTCACCCCCGAGCCCACGCGTAGCTCTAAGAGACGTGGGGCCGCGTCGGTGTCGTTCAGCGAGCCTGTGGAGACACCACAGATGACGAGGCAGAAGCCACGAGGCATTGATGAGATCACACCACCACCACGGCGCCGCAACCGCTTGGAGACGCGACTAGAGGAACTGCAGCGTGACGTCGCGAACTTGTCCATGCGACTTCGTGCCAGTAACAACATCTCATTGTCGTCCCTGGGGCACGACGACGAGAACGTGGACCCGTCCATCTCGGGCTTCTCCATCGACGAGATGCAGGCAGTTCAGCAACGACCACGGCGCGCGCTGGCGGCACGAGAAGACAACGGTGTGAAGGCAAAAGCACCCGCACGGACGATCCTGAAGAAGCCGGTCAAGGAGACGGAACCCAAACGGAGGAAAAGCCCCACGCGACGTCCCGATGAGCACTTGGCGAAGACGGACAAAGCGGCTGGAGCCGCGGAGCCAGCTCCAGAGCCGCGATCGAATCGGGAGATGCTCCGTGTGGTAAAAGAGCTACGTGTTGTTGCTGTGGAAAGAGATCGGCTGAAGTACGAGCTTGATCAGGCCAAAAAGGCACTTGCACTAGTGGAGAAGAAGTTCCAGGACGCAGTAAAATGGAGAGATGCGTACGAGAAGATGAAGGCGCACTGCGAGTCACTGCAGGAGTCTCTCGATCTTTCGGAGAAGATCCGCGTGCGGCAGAAGAAGCTTCTCCAGCAACTACAACAGAGCGTCAAAAGAGATGCGATGATGGCGGACAGGACGGGAAGAACGAGACCACACAAAATCGACGTTTTGGACTCGATCTTACACGACACATCGATGCCTGATACTGCTTCCATCACGATGAAGCGGACGCCGAAGGCTCTCACAGGTGAAATGAGAAGTCGAAAGCAAGAGACTCCAACGAACCGTGCCATAACAAGACAGACTGAAGTGAATACTAGCACACGAAGCTACAGTCGGAGCGATTTCGACTCACTACTACAACTACCAATCCACGATCGATCAATTCCTACATCCACTGTTGCAAAATCACGAGTGACATCGACCCGTCGAGACCCGATTGCTGCAACTAGCCGAGTAGCCACTCGCTCAAAGGCGATTCCAACGGCTCAGGCGCCCTCGGTCACAAGAACAACTAGGTCAACAGTGCCAACAGCTCGGACGAATCACTTCCTCGCGCCTACCCAGGCTAGTCTGAGCCAGATGACGAAGAGGAGACCGGAAGCAGTGCGGCGACCGTTTGTTGTGTGAGCTTGTGTGTGAACGGCCAAGACACAAATAGCTCGATCTCAATAAAGAAAACCCGATTCCTGTGCGCGCGTTCTGCCACAATATGCGAGCCGCTCGCCCCTGCGCTGTACTGCCGAGGGTGGAAGCTCGACCATGCCTGCGCGTCTCGATGTGCTGGTAGACAAGACGTACGTAGCTCTACTTGGGATAGTGCACACAACTGCGATGAGCAAGCGAGTGCTTCAGCGACCTCCGTTCACGTTCTTGCACAAACTGCTTGTCGAAACATTGGAGCAATATGGTATTTTCACTCCGCAGCAGCTCGTGTTTGCCGAACTTGCGACAAAAGAAGACAAGGTGCGCGAAATGGAACTAGGATTCATCATTCGAGCTGACAAAGAGACTCTTAGGCTGCGTTCCTCACGAGAGCGATCGCCTTTGTATCCTGTACAATGGCCAACCTGAAAGAAAAGTGCATCTCCGTGTTATTGCTCGTGAGCCCGATCAAAGTGCTGGCCGGCGTGGCAGTCGAAGACACGCACGAGTTTCTGCAGCAACTGTGCGTCGTGTGCAAGTCAACGAACACCGAAGCGAAAGAAAATGCAGCGCGTGAGGTGCTCGCCAAAGGAGATGCTCAGTTCTACACAGCCGGCGTGACGTTTCGTAAAGGCCTTGTGCTTATCCAAGCAATCATCCGCTCTTTCATCAGTCGACGAGTGGGCAAGCGTAAGGCAGGCGGAGGAGGTGCATCCGGAAAAGCAGTGGTCAACTTGAAGCGGAGTGGCTTCTACTACGATGGTCCGATCGTAATTCCACCCATGGAAGTTGGCACTAAATTTCTCAAAGAAGTCGCAAACGGCCGAGTCTACGATGGCGTTATCACCGAAGTGGACGGGAAGAACTTCAAGGTGCGATATGAGCAAGAGCCAAATAGTGAAGATGACGTCGGTAAGAACATGCAGAAGGTGTTGAGCTTTGTGGTCTTGTGGTTGCGTGTGTTGAGTAACTTGATTATGACGTAGATGAGATCGAACTGAAGATCCTACTTGAAGAATCAGTCCGCCTGCAGCGTCTTCGGGATCGGGTGCAAAACCCCAATGCTCCTCGTCGTGGTGATGACGCTGAGCTGTCGCTGACAGGTTTACCCGATTTGTCGCCCGTGGTGAATGAAGACGCGATCACCAAGCCGCGGCTCATGAAGAGGCATTCAACGTCGCGCGAGTTTCTGAACAGTACACCGATTGGTCGGCCGAGTCTAATACGGTCTCATTCTACCCGTCAGTCCATTGGAAGCTCACCTGGGTCTCCTGGAGAAGCCTGTTCGGAAGGGAGACGTCCATCGCTCACAGCAAAACGGGATCGCATGGAGCCAGTGTTGAGCCACGTTGAAGATGATGAGTCGAAATCGGTCGAAGGTCACGAGGCTACATCGCAGAGAGATGATGCATCTAAGAGCAGTGATCGTGAGGTGAAAACGGACACCCGAGACGAATCAATTGAGCAAAGCGAGAAGCCGTGGCAGACGACACTGAAGCAGATGCTAGCAAAGGGGCAGGCGGGGATGGAGCCGACATTCGGCAAGCCACGCACCGATCCCGTGACTCGCAGGATGCAGAAAGAGGCTTCTCCAGACACCAACAACTTGTAAGTCGCCTTTGAGAATCCACTCGAGTTAATGCCTGACTTCTTAATGGGTTGTGCAGAGTACCAGCAACGCTATCGTTTCCTGAGCTCGCAATCCCTGGTCGGAAGAAGCTACCCGCTGTTCAAAAGAGAAAGCAACCGACGGCTGGCTTCTCGGGTAATGAAGGCAATGCCTACAAGCCAGCTCCAAAGACAAAGGCACCACAAGACGAGGTCGACACAAGCCGCTCGAAGCGGTCTGAGCCGACTACCAGTCGTCATAGCAGTACCGAAATCCAGCGAGCTGCTGGTCCTGGCGCGTCACGCATGCCACCGATGCCGATGAGTGGAAAAACTGCAGTGGACAAGGCTTTCGGTGGTGCTTATCAAACCACAGACCACAAGACGCAGGAGAAACTGGCACTGTTTCGAGAGATCGTACACCGCATTGATGGCTACATGAAGCGCAAGCACCTTCGTGTCATCGATCTCTTTCGATTCTGTGACGCTGACGGCAACGGTAGCATTTCGCCGCAAGAAATGATTGACACCTTGTCTCAAATGGAGATTCAGCTGTCACCCGAACAAGCGCACGACTTCATCAACTACATCGACAAAGATGGAAATGGATCCATTGACGTTGACGAGTTTGAAGAGCTGGTGCGCGTAGCGCGACGCAACGAAGCCCAGCGTGAGCAGCTCAAGAAGGAATTACAGCACTCGAAGAAGGGGGATAATGGCAAGCCGCTAGCTCATCGCTACGCCTCCATCATCAAGCACCAACAGCGAATTCTAGACGAGCTCAAGACGCTTGACATTGGTGACGTCGGCGCTGTGAGCATACAGCAGGCCAAGTCGTTGCTCCTTCGCCTGCAGCTGCCTGGTGTGGATGAAAGTCTCGTCAATGAACTCGTTGAGCGATCACGAAGCCATGTGGCGAAACCTGAAGTGTTAGTTTCACTGGGTAGGGATCCGCCACCACCCTCTGCCGATGGAACAATCTACTTACAGCATGTAGCAAGGGCGATCAGCGACCTCGAATGGTCCAAGAAGGCCAATCGCTTCCTCGATCAATCATGGCTCACACAGTTCGACTCGCAGCTCGAGCGCGCATATCGAGAGTTCGAGCTTCTGTGACCATGGACGAGAGAGATCGAGGTCACTGAACTCTTTTCTTCCGCGTGATGAGCCCGTGCCATTCCTGTTCTTCGTGCAACATGAGATACGTCGGAAGAGCGTCCTGCTCGAAAGATTAAACCACGTTTATCATCGTCACACATCACATCGGTCATGTTCGTCTAGATCTACGGTGCCGTGGGCAGTACGCTCGCAGCTGCCCGGTGTCGTTCATATACATGTCGTAGTGTCCTTTGGTCTCGCGACCACAGAGCGGGTGGAAATGTGTTGAACAGGAGCCCCGGAAGCACTTGATAGTTCCATCCTTCTCTTTACAGATCGAGCATGTTTCACCCCGGGTCTCCTTGATAGCCTCTGGTACATTCTTGACTTCTTTCATTCGCTCCACATCCGAGAATTGAACACCAGGTGCCCACAGCGCACATACGACGTGTACCCAGTCACCTTCATTAGTTTTCTTATACGCCGCAGTGGAACGTTTCAGAGGACACAGCGCACATGTCTGCTCAGCAAATATGAGATATTAGTGATCCACCGTCAAATATAACAACAACGGCGGGGACCGTACCACGTCAGACGGAGGCATTTCGATCTCACTGCAGTAATCGCAAAACCACGGCGTGTCACCTCCTGGAACCTTCTCAATACCGTAGCAGAACTGTTACAAAAAAACAATGGAAGTTAGGAGGGTGTAGTGAGCATGTTGGATGCATCAATATCTCACCTGGTGAACAGCGATTTGACAGCGCTCGCACTGAACAATTGGGTCATCTTCGAAACCCTGGTCGCTGAAGCAAACCCGACACCACATCTCTTCGTCGACTTGCGGATCAATAGAGCTCTTCCGAGTAGTAGATGTTCCGTTGGCAGGACGGCGCTTGGAGCTCTGCTTCTTTTTACTTGACTTCTTTTTGCGTGGCTCATCGTCTTCGTCGTCCTCATCTTCGTCTTCATCCTCATCTTCAGGATCTTCTGCTTCCTCCTCTGATGCTGGCTCATCGGCATCCTCTTGCTCGTCGGCATCCTCTTCTTCCTTGTCAGATTCTGCGTCCTCATTTGCTTCCAAATCCTCTTTCAACTCGTCATTCTTGTCGTCTTCATGCATTCCGACATCACCGTCTTTCTCGGCATCTTCATCAGTGACTCTCTTTGAAGATCGACTGCGGCTCTTAAGGGTTGAGGAAGGTTTCTTTTCGTCCTCATCATCGGGAAGGAGTTTCTGAATTTTCTTGATGGATGAGTACGCACGTAAAACTGTGTATCCGGCTTCGTCGCCGTCTATTTTGCGCAACGAAACACGAATAGCGGTCTTGCTTCCAGATGATCCAGAGCTAGAAGATTGGCGCTTCACGCGACTCTTCTTGCGCACAGGTGTTGACGGTTCTTCATCATCTTCTTCCTCCGCTTCTTCGTCACTGTCGAAGCTTTGTTCGCGTCGTCGTTCTGCAGGCTTGGACTTGGAGCGGTTTTTACTGCTACCACCTCCCCGTTTCTTCTTTCCGGCTGCTGCAGGCGCTTCCTTCGTACCATCGAGGAACTCCAAATACATGAGCTCACTTTCCGCATCTTGGTTTCGCCGGCGTTTTGGTCGCTCGATGACATCGAGCCACTCCGACGCTACGTTTCGGACGTTGATCACACTCTTCAGAATAGGCCCTGTGACCTTGAGTTCGATAAGAATTGACATGACCTGATCAGCATCTTCCATGGTACCACCACGTTGTCGCTCCTGTACGACAGCACGAGCGAGCTCTCGAAGCTCGGTGAGGAACTCCTTGATATCTTCCTTTGTTGCCTTTGATAGCCAGCCTTCTTGTACTTTGGTCATCAGCACTTGAACAGGCTTAGGACCGAGTACCTTCTCCCAAAATTGCTCATCATTGAAATCAATCGTAGCATCTGATGTCTCAGCAGTAAACGAAGCCTTGGAAAAGGACAATGCGCTACTCTGTGATACTGTGGGCTGTTTCGCTTCACCATCTTCACCCTCTTCACCATCAGGGTTATCCCCCCGAGTAGGATCATAGCGAATTGTACGACTTGATGACAGAAGCTGATCAATATCCACCTCGTTGATTGCTCTGTTCTCTGGGTCTTCCTCCTCATTGTCACCTCCCATGATAGCGTACGCTCCATAACGGATCATCATCTCAACCTTCTCACGATCCAGAGACATCAAAGACATCATGTTACCGCCGTCGTCTTCACCATCGAATTCATTGCGGACGCCACCTGTCTCAAAAACCGCATGATGCATACCCAACTTCTTTGAAGCGATATCGAACATTTGAGCTTCGTAGGTCTTCTTGGTGACAAGACGATAAATATTCACCGACTGCGTCTGGCCAATACGATGACAACGAGCAACTGCTTGGAGATCGTTTTGCGGATTCCAGTCACTGTCGAAGAGAATCACAACAGAAGCAGCAATCAGGTTGATGCCGACACCACCTGCACGCGTACTCAAGAGGAACGCAAATGTATCTGACTCCAAGTTGTTGAAGCGATCAATTGCAGCCTGGCGTGAGTTACCCCTGACAGACCCATCCATACGCTCGATGGAATATCCACGCAATTGACAAAGGTCTTCAATAATGTCAAGCATGATTTTGAACTGCGAGAAAATCAAAACCTTTTTCTTTTCTGCACGGAACTTGGCAAGGAGCTTATCAAGAAGCACAGTCTTACCACTAGCCTGGACAAGGATTTTCGCTCGGTAAGCATCATCGGCGTGACCACATTCTTTTTCTTCAACACCTCGGATCAAGAACGGGTGGTTACAACACTTCCGCAACTCCATCTCGACATTTACAAGATTTGCGACGGAACCTTGCGCGCCCATGTTCAAGAAGCTACGGTTGCGCTCAAAGATCGCCCGGTAGTACTTCTTCTGCATTGTTGTCAGTTCAACATCAACAATTGTTTCTTCCTTTGGAGGAATACTCTTTTCAACGTCTTCCTTCACACGACGAAGCATGTATGGTCGAAGCTGCTCGTGAAGACGAGCAACTTGCTCAGCTGTGTTCAGCTCGCCATACTCGTCATAGAACTCCTGCTGGCTTGGGAATTTTTCTGGTTCGATGAAATTCAGCAAGCACCACAACTCATACACTCCGTTTTGAAGAGGTGTACCGGTCATCAAGAGGCAAGAATCCCACGAGAAATTCTGCAGACATTGTAGAAGCTTTGCCTCACGGTTCTTGAGCTTATGGGCTTCATCAATAACAATGTATCTCCAAGGAATCACGTCAAGAAACTCGGCGTCAGCCATCAAAGTCTGATATGAAGTAACAAGCACGTTGAACTTGTAAATTCCACGTTTCTTGTACATCTCGTTCGGGTAATAAAACTCATGCTCCCGAATGAATGAACGGATATCAGCGCCTCCCTCCGAGTCGTGGTACACAACGCAGTTCATGGTTGTCCAAGTCTCAATCTCGCGCTTCCAATTTCCAAGGGTAGCTAATGGCGCGATCACGAGGAATGGACCTCGGATATGCTCGCGTTGACGAAGGTGCTCGAGAATTGAAGTTGCCTGAACCGTCTTTCCAAGACCCATCTCATCTGCTAAGATACAGTTACGGCGGTTGTACCAGCAAAATACGAGCCAGTTGAGACCTTCCAACTGGTACGATCGCAAAGTGTTCTGGTTGTTGTAAACAGGTGACTCTTGGTATTTCGCCCATGACGTTGGGTCGGGTCGGATATCTTCGAACATCGCAGGATGGGCTCCATTGAGAATAGGTGGGTGATTGTGACGATGATATGCTGCGATTTTCCTGTCGTCTGTGATGTCGTCCTCCCACTCCCACGTGCAGTCGACGTAGCTCAAATCGCGCCATTTAACTAGGTACTTCTTACCACGCTTCATACTTGGCTGCCCATTTTCGCCAGCACCATGGTTGTTGAACGGGTTGACTTCCTCTGGTTCTTCGACTTCTTTCGAAGCAAGGATACGATCAACTTCCAAGAAAGAGTCACTGAAGTAAGCACTGTAGTCACGCTCCTTGCCAACAACAACGCTCTCCCGGGCTTGCTCCACCTCTCTGCTGTTCTTTTGCAGATATCGTCGCATACGCATGACTGAAGCATGACCAAATTCTTCGATGTCAGAAGTTGTTAGCCAGCTGAGGTGTAGATATGACACATCCTTCCACTTGATCAGGAACTGCATGGTCACTTCTTTGTCATCACTTGATTCCTTGTGGAATCGAATGCCGATGATCTTATCGATTTGCGGACCCTTAGGACCCTCAGGCTCCTGAACAGCTTCTGGTTTCTCATCATCACTGAATTCGAGATCCGAGTTTGTCTCTTTCTCAACGTAGCTCTTCTTTGCCTTCCCGACGTTTCGACCTGATCGTCGAGTCGGTTCTTTGACCGGCGGGGGTGGAGCAAAATTCTCATCTGATCCACTCTCCTCTTCACTCTCGTCTGAGTACATACGCTTCTTACCCTTCTTCGAGCTTCTCTTTGTCTTCTTCTTCACAGGCTTGACTACAGCCTGAGGGGCAAAAGTTTTCCGCTTCTTCTTATCTTCTTGAGCAGGCATTGGAGCCGCCGATTTGATCGCACGGGCGAGCCAGTCATTTGAGATGGATGTGCCAGTTGAGACGTACTTGAACACCATAATCTGTGCTCTAAGTTGCTCTTTCTGTTCATTCGTGAATGCTGCCTTGACTGACGGTCGTCGCATTTGAGGTCGTTGGATCGGCTTCATGTCCCGAACGTTCGAAACAGACACTGGAAGGCCAACACCACCATGCTGAGCGTCACCGTTTTGGGGCATTGCAGATCCTGCTGGGTTCATGTATTGCACCGACGAAGGGCCATACGCTTGATGAAGGTAGCGGTTGTATACCATCGCTGCCTCTCGCTCTGACCCTAAGACACCCAGTCGACGAATTCCACCACCATCAACGTGGAGTTCAGCAGCCCACTGCCCAGGAGCTAAGTAACGAACACCAATATGCCACATGCCGGCGGTGAAAAGCTCCGAGTTGTCAAGACTGGCAATTGATGTGCGAAGTCCTCGCTTGTACCCATGAGGGTCCGAACGAACTGGGGCGATTGGTGTGTTGCCTGAGCGTCGAAAACGAAGAAGTACAGGCTTCAGAGACTTCAGTCGACCAACCACACGCTGGAAGTCTTCGGGAGAATTGATTGGGTATCCATCGACTCCTACGAGATCGTCACCAACCTGAATCATACCACTCGCTTCTGCCGGACCAATCACCCCGCACTCAGGGCGTCGAAAACTCGTGACTGTCACGCACCCCATGCGCACGCTCATATTCATGCAGAGACCTATGGATCCCTTCTGCAGAAGTACTTCGTACTCGTTCGCCTGATAGGCACTTCTCCATCCGTGTGCTCGTAGTTCCTGTTCACAATTCTCGACAGAAGCACGGTACAAGTCGACAGCAAACGCGGCAGCGTGTCCTGGTGTACTGAGTCCCTTCGCGTAGTCCACTAGAGTTGATGAACTCATTGGCTCCAAGGCGTACGTGCTTTCGTCAACAAGCTGAACAAGCAAAGATCTTGCTGTGAACGGAGTCGACGTCAAAATCGGATCAGGTGTGCGGTTTGTGGGTGGAACAGCGGGCACCTGTGCTGCCGGGACGCTGGCGTCCATTGGTTGCTGTGGTGCTTGGGTCATGCCATCAGTACCCGTACTCCAGCCCATTGTTCCTGGAGTTGGTACGCTTTGGTTCCATTGGCGCTCGAAAGAAGCCGCCGTCGGGTCACTCTTGAGCGCTTCGTCCGTCATTGCCGACGATACAGGCACTGCATTTCCTTCAAAGAAAGCCTGTTGTGGCTGCTGGACACCTTGAGGATACGCACGCGGCGCGTTGGCATAACCTTGAGCCATCCCAGCGACCGCCGTAGGGTCGGTCTGCATACGCGGATCACCAGGAAGCGGCCGAATCGGAGTCGGCATGGGTGGAGCCACAAAATTCGACGACGCATACGGAAACTGCATGCCCTGTTGAGGCATCTGCTGCTGCTGTTGCTGTGTTTGAGCAGGCGACGGAAACCCCGCGAAATGTGGCTCCTGTGGCGTCGCCTCCTGTTCTTCTTTCTTCACGCCTTCGACAGTACTCGGCGCCTCGTCATCTGCTGCATCCATCGCTGCGTCCCCCATCTGTTCCGCCGACGTTGAAGCCGCGCTATCGCCTTCGCCGCCCTCCATGTTGCCGTCACCTTCATTCTTCTCTCCTTCGTCGTCGTCGCCGGTTGAAGTTGGTGGCGCGTCCACAGTGGCCGCATCGTCCACACCGTCCGTGGGTGGATCCGCAGTCTCTGCCGGGGTTTCTTCCTCGTTCGTGGCCGCGTCCGCGTCCGCGCGGTCGTCCGCGCGGCCCTCGTCGTCCTCAGCCACTGCCATCTCTACATCCGCATCTATCGTGGCGCCTTCGCTGGCCACCACCCCCTCACCGGCGTCTGGCTTCGTGGGCTCGTCGCGAGACGGCGTCGGCGGTGCGGATGCCGCACTGCTCGCCGTGGGCGATCCCGCGCCTTCGTTGGTGCTCATGCGGCGCTCAATCCTCACGCGAGTGACACCTCGACCGCACTCGATGTTCCCGCCCTATGGCCGTGTGATCAGGTCGTCGTTGCCACTTCCCCGAAGCGCGGTGGAAGTTAGACGCGCCGGCCACTCCGTCCGCCCGCGCTTTGTGCTCGTACTCCACACCGGGTCGAGCCAAACAACACCAACGCCGACACCAAACAGGCGGCGCGGGGTTTTGTCCCTCGCCGCACGGCCGCAGGGGTGGGGAAGGCAAGGTTTTAATGCCCCCCACGGCGAGGTTTTGAGAGATTTGATCGAGGTTTTAGGAAGGGAGAATGGGTCGATTTGAAACTGGAAACGGGACCATTCGGGACTATTCGGGACACCAGCGTGCACTGAAGAAAGAATGACGCTCTCCTGATTGATGTTGAACACCGGCCACGATGGAACACGCTGAGATGCTCAGCCCGACCCGGACGGAATGGGTGCACTGTCTCGTAGGTGGATGGGGCATTGGGACGTACAGGAGGAGACAGGGGAGGAGCCAGAAGATCACAGACGACAATGGTCGCGGCTTTGTTAATGGCAGCGTTCGCTTGCAAGTTGAAGAGAAGCAGAAGGGAGCGAAGCAGAGGTGACAAAAGGCGTCTACGCTCGCAAGTTCTTGTACTGCGGCTTGAGCTCATAGCACGACTTGTTGGGGCCCTTGCGGTGGTAGATGCAGATGTCCTTGAGGATCTCTTTGAGGAACGACTAGTTGGATACGAGCACGATAAGATATCAGAAACGCAGAGCTCCTGACGATGACAGTAGTGGCAAACCGCATACCTCCGGCTGACGGCAGTGGTAGTTAAGTTCCTTAAGAGGCCAGAACTCGCGCTCTTCAAAGTAGTGGAAGACGAGGTTCTTGAGCTCGTCCTAATGTCGGGTGTTCAGGGAGCCACGATGAGACCACCATCCATTCATGTGAGGCATCTGACGTCGCGGTTCGCACCTTGCTCATCTTGATCTTCTTGTCGTTCTTGTCCAGTGCCAGCTTCGAGTCGAGACCATCCTATGAGAGTGGAAAGTCCAGACAAAGTCAGAGATGTGCGGAGAACACGCCGACATTAGTTGAGTCGGCATCATACGTACCTCTTCCGCCTCCGCGTCAGGCTTCTCGATTGTAAACTGGATCTTGGCCTTCTTGACACTCGGCAGCGCCTCCAGCTGTTGTGTGATTCTATGCGCACATAACCAATCAGACACCGTTTGGGAGGATGGGATCCCACCCACGTCGACTCGTAGCGTCTCCCTACGCACCTCGTCTTCACCATCGACTTGATCAGTCGTTGCTTGCACAGCTTACTGTACTGGTCGTTTCGCTGTGCCATGATTGTGCAGCTGTTCTTCACAGTGCCTTCAATCGCCATGCGCCCGGAGCCATCCTGCGAGAACACGCGCAGCTTCAACGGCGTCTCGCCGATTTCAATACGGTACTCGGTCGGGACGCCGTCCTCAAGCGTCGACGGGTTCACCGTCAGCAACCCCTGCGCCATACAACCACTCAGTACAGATACCGCATCTCAACTCCATGGTCTCGACGTCACCTTGCGCTTCCCGAGCACACTTCCTTTCTCGAGCTTAATGGAGCCCAGCATAAGCTCACTTTCTGTACGCATCATCGTTTACGCGCATCAGTCTTTGCATCCATGTGACCCCAACGTGGTGATTCTCTTCTTTACCTTGCACATTCTTCCAAGCCGTCCCCAGCGCCGGCTACACGAATTACACGACAACCACACACTCTCTTCAGCACGTACTCAGCCCACCCCTAAATGGACACTTCTGCATCCGTTACGCACCGGAATCTTCGCGAGATACACCTCGCGGTCCTCGAAATCGAGGTGCAGCGGTTCCACTTGTTCCTCGATGTCGTCCATATTCATGACTGCTCCGACACCCAGAGCGAGGGGACAGAGTGACCACCAACAACGCATACCCTTTGACAATAGATGTTGAAACAATAGGCTGGTTACAAACCTCTATCATTTGATATGAGCTGACCAGGACAGTGGACTCATCAGTTCACCATGACCATGACCATGACCAAGGCCGAGTCGCAGCGCCGTTCGGTGCTGCTTCTTAAGACCCCTGACGCCAAATACGAAGAGGCATTCAGAACAGCTCCACCACCAGAGTCTGCGCTGTCATTTGACGTCCATTTCACTGACGTTCTCACGTTTGAGTACCTCAACGCCGACAAACTGAGGGACGTGCTGCTTCATCTCGCCGACTACAGCGTCCTTCTCGTGACGAGCTCACGCGCAGGCATTGCGATTCGACGTGTAATCGATGTTCTGTCGGAGGAGCAACGAAAACAAGTCGTGGCAGCGCTACAGGCGATTACGGTGCTCTCTGTAGGGAAGGCGACGTCCCGAGAGCTCGAGTGTTTTGACGTGCAGTGCAAGGGCGATGATTGCGGCTCAGCGGAAGTGATGATCCAGCACATCTTCGAAGACGGCTTCCTCCCAACGAGTGTCCAGACCAAGCCGACAGTGTTTCTTTGCGGCGACAAACGCCGTGACACGCTGCCTGAGAATTTCAAAGCGCGGGGACTGCCATTTCAAGAGCTGACTGTCTATCAGACATGCGCGGTGTCCGACTTCCACCTCCCGGATGCGTGCCAACACCCCGATTGGGTCGTGTACTTTAGCCCAAGCGGCATCAAGGCGACCCGTTCTATATCGTATCCCTGGCATGAGGTGCGGAAGGCAGCCATTGGTGAGTGGAAGGCAGAGAGTGGGTGGGGTTCCTCTAACACAAAACTAACATGTTGCTGCTTGGCAGGCAAAGCAACTGCATCGGCACTTGAGGCTGTTGCACATGAGTCTCACGATCCTTCATGGAACGCAGATGTGGTCGCGCCAAAGCCCGACGCCACGTCTCTCGCTGCAGTCATCACCGAGTTTGAGATTTCGAATGGGGTCCGATGAAGAACTCTCACATCAAGCTTGTCACTTGTGAACAGTACCGGAATGTCCATTGCAACTCATTCAAAAACCTGTTGAATTGTTACTACGTGCACATCACTCAACAAGGCCATCGAGGAAATCATCTCGCAGTCATATCTCCCATTTGACTGGGTCGTTTCATTCATTCACGGTAATGACAGTACAGTGGGCGTCCAATTACTCCACACGTCCGCTTATTCGTGGTCCTGCTTCTTGATGGCGAGCTGCGCGCGGCGCTTGAGCTCCTACATACCCCCAACACACACATAATCGGTCAGTTATCTCGGCATCCACAGCTCCGTTTAACACCGAAAAACCGCGCACGTACCGCGGCACCCTCCCGTCGGGCATTCCAGTCGGCCAGTGGGCCGGTAATGAGCTGCGCGGCCGCCACAACGACGCCACCAGCGAACACGAACTGCACGATTCCGTTCATCTTGCGCTTCTCCTGACCCCTTGAGCTGTTCCGTCGGTCTCGCTCACCTCACACGAGCCGTCCACGGTCCGGTTCGTCCCTCCCCCGATGGAGTGACACCCAAGGCCGTTCACTATTTTGAGTGGGTGAGCAGGCGCGAGTTCTGGAACCTGCCGATTAATAGCCTCCTCCAGACTAATAGCCACAGTTCGATAAGCTCAACGACGGTGGAGACGCCGGACGAAGCCATGTCGTTCGTGGCGCTTACAGCGGCGCGTGAGCGGCTATTAGCAGCGGGCATGTACATGCGCTATGATTATGCATGGTAGGAGTGTGTTCTCCGTGACGAGACGAGTCGAACGCAGTCGTTAATGCTGTAAACATCCATAGGAAAGAAGCGGAATTTCGGAATAATGAGAACCGCATGACGGCCGTCGCGTGTCGACTGCTGTATCTCTACGAGATGTGGCGTGATGCCGTCGTGACGCGCTATGCAAACGCAGAGAAGATCGAGGCGTTGGATGACGACGATGTAGCGCAGGAGCCCATGAGCAACTCTGTTCGTGTGCTCATTGAAGCGAACGGCTTCCCCGAGTTCCAGCAGCACATCACACGCGCCTGCGAGCTCATGCATACCGAGGTCATCACAGCAGAGACTGGAGATGCCGAAGCACAAGCACAGGCGCAGCTCGTGTTCGTGTATGTCTCTCCACACGGAGAAGAGCGAGTGACCGACCAATACGCAACGTTCGAGGCCATCACCAAGTACCATGACGAGAAGAAGACAGACCCGGACGATCGCCCGCTGTTCTGCTTCTTACTGGGGGAAGCAGCGTTCTTGGAGCCACCGCCAACTGCCGAAACCGAGCGCCTGCGAGGCCTCAGCGGCTTTGCGATCTCCCAACGTTTCACTCCGCTGCTTCAAGAGGCCAAGTACGCGTCTGTGGCGCATTTCGCTGTCGAGTTCACGCCACAGGTTGTCAAGAGCACATCGGAGCACAGCAAACTAGGCGGCCTCATGCACAAGTTCGGTGTGATGGACCACAACTTGATGCACCACACGGAGAAGTGGGAGTTCTATGCGCACCAGCAGAGCGCCTTGGCGCAGCACGACGATCTGACGCAGGCCAGTGAGTCGGAAGCTCGCTACTGGCTCGAGTTCACGCGTGGTAAGACGTGTGATCAGTGTCACGAGACGCACGAGAAGCTCTTCCGGTGTTCGCGGTGTGGGAACGCGTTCTACTGTTCGCGTGAGTGCCAAAAGGCCGCATGGAAACTGCACAAGCGGCTCTGCGGCAAGTCTTCGGAAGAGATCAATTGAATAGAGTCGTTT
>KE464006.1:33331-45604 GCA_000387445.2 Pythium aphanidermatum DAOM BR444 | reverse complement strand
CGGGGTGCGTACTTGACTTGCATTTACGTGTCATAAAAATGTTGTCCCAACTTGAATGCTGTTCATTCCACCTTTGAATAAAAGTTTAATCACTTTTGAGAGGTTTATTCCAGGGTTGAATGCGGATCATTCCACAATTGAACGGGAAAAGGCGTTTCTGCCTTGACTCTGCCGTGAGCAAGGCGGTTGGGTTGTCCGACCTCTGAGAACTGAACTTCCGGTGCATGTCTTTGCTCGAATAAATTGAAGGAGATGCTGGAGCGTTTCCTCTTCAACGACAAGTCCTCAGACCTCACAGGTCCACACTGTGACACTCACTTCGACAACATGCCGAGATGTGAATTCAACTAAGCGAAATACGTACACAAGCGCTACAGGAGCATGGCACCAGCATTCATAGCTACTACCAAGACGTTGGTCACTGGTCTCCTATGAGGTTCCGCGTCCAACAACATCCCCAGCGGCACTTCCGCCCCGACGTCTGTTCTACGCTACATAAACGTCGACCTCACCGGCTCA
The DNA here is from genome assembly GCA_000387445.2 of Pythium aphanidermatum DAOM BR444. Lineage (NCBI taxonomy): Eukaryota > Oomycota > Peronosporomycetes > Pythiales > Pythiaceae > Pythium > Pythium aphanidermatum. Next base: position 45,085 of record KE464006.1, on the reverse strand, counting down.
TCCGCAGCAGATCGATCCCTCGCCATTTCCGTTTCGGAAACCGGTACCTATTCTTCCATGCTTCACCAACCCTAGCGACCATAGATTTCCTGACACGCGGTCGGCGCCGTAGTCGCACCGCACCTCCCTCTTGCCTGGTGATGATCTTTTTTTCTCAAGCCGCAGATCCTCAGACGAAAACGCACCGGAGAAAGAACCTTTTTCCACCCGAAACGCCTGCGCGTGGGGGAACGAGCCAGCCAACAGCAAGCGGAACAGAAAGAAATCAACCCCCTTTCCCTGCACCCGAAACAGCATTTTTGACATCCTTTTCAGCCAATCAGCGTCGCTCCTTCACCGCCACGCAACCGTGCCTGCTCCCGTCGCTCATTTCGGGATTTCGGGAAGAGCCGAGAAACCGCCAGTCACTCGCGCCCCCATGCCCAACACCGGCCGCTTCTTCGCGCCCGCCGCCGCTACGGCCTTCCGCGAGCGCTACATGCGGCCCTACTCCACGGTCTCGCCCCCGCTCGGTGCACACGCCGGTGCGACCACGCCGCTCTTCCACAGCCGCCACCAGTTCCGACGATCAGAGGATGACGCGTACCCGGCGTTCACCTCCACCTACGACAACCGAGTGCGCCGCCCGATCGCGGCCATGGATGACGAGCGAAGATGGTCGGCTGGCTACTCGGACAAACCACTGAACCGAACTGGACCATGGAGCGAGATTGTTGACTGCCCAAGGGATCGCATGCATCTGTCGCCCTCGTCGACTCTGACAACAAGCAGCCCACATCAAAATTCAGGCACTTCGAATGGCTACGAACCTCTGTCACGGACGCTGACAGCGACACGAAGTCTGGACACAGCTAACCTTCCATCAGCACTCCCGCGCTTGTCATCACTCCTCAAGCGCGCGTTGAGTCCAGATAGTGAGAACCAACTCCCATCTCGTAAACGAATTCGCGATGTCTCGCCTCGGCGTGAGTTTGATCAGCCTATGATGAAAAGCCGACGCCTACACGAGCCAGTTGTTGAAGGAAAATATGTTGAGAGTAGTGCTCTGTCGAAAGAGTTGGTTGGAAACTATGTCCACAAGGATGATGACTTTCGTCAGCTCGTGTCCCGATCATCCGCTGACAACCTTACCAATTTGATGAGAAGAAGAGATGATGAAGAAGGATCGAGAAGACATCACAGAAACCTCAATTTCCCGTCGTCCGGTACACCTCCTCGCCAGTTTCTTGATTCATATCTTCCTGATGGCCAACATCGAACGGATATGAAACTCTCCTCGCACATCCGTGGTGTGAACCGTTATTCCAACGATGAAGTAGACGGTCGAAGAGAGATGTACCATCTCGGTGTAGACGGATTCCAGTCTTCGCAAGCGTCAAGGAGAGGTACCGTTTCCCCTGTGAAATCGTCTCCACGGAGTGAGTCCGCTGACTGTGTGATCGAAGCCGCCGCTGATCTCGTCGAGGAGCGCAGTCCAAGCAAGCGAGAATCGATCACGAAGCTTCTGCTTAAATCTAAGGAGTTCTTGAAGGCGAAGAGTCTCGTCCGCAACCGAAACAATGAGATTGACTGGGTTGCAACATTCCTGAACGTCGGCTTTGACTCGAATAGTATCTACTCATTGATGTGCCCTCTCCGAAAGGGTCGCTGGAAGGCGGAAGAAGAGAAGTACACCATGGAGCTGTTGCGCCTCATTGACAATGGTACAATTCGCCTGCGCCATGGACAGAGCATTCGCGGTTTCATTGCGAAAAAGCTTCATAGTGACGATATGCGAGTTCTCAAGAAACTTAGCAACTGCAAGATGTTCCACTTTGCTCGGATGATCAACCCCCGCATGTCGGATGAAGAGGAGATTGACGAGACGATGCCCGACGCTCGTGCTAGTCTGGAGCGTCTGGAGAAGCTGAAGGCTGAGTTTCTTCGGTCCGTTCAGCTTGAGGCTCTCGTCGCAGTGCGCAAGTATCTAAGCGATACGTCCATTCGCGACTTGCTCAACGCCCGCGACTGAGGATTGGGCGTCCGCATTAGCTACTAGTAGATGTCGATTCAATTGTGCGATTTTATTATTCCCAATAAAGCTTTCGGTGTCGTTCAGTCTCCTGCCAATTGTGTCACTGTAATGGCAGTGGTGATGGCTGCAACACGAGCTTTACGGTGGTGCCTTGAGTCTGTCACATGCTCATCGATGTCGTGGTTGGAACTTGAAGATGCCTCATAAACACAACATTCTATCCAATGACACACGCAGATGACGTGAGGTGACGCGAAGGTCGCACGAAGCAGGCCGTTCGGACCTTGTCTTTGTGTGCTGTTGAAATAGGCCAAGAGACGACGGAAAATCCAAGCGCGCCGCCAGTCATGATGGACCATCTGGACGCCCCAGCGACGAAGCCCAGGACGCGCAACAGCCGCATGCGCAGCCAGTCGGAGAATACCACCAACGGAAGCGGAGGACTGTTCCTCGACTCGGATGACGACGACGCCGGAGAGCAGAGGGAGACAAGAGACCAAGGCTCAGGCGGCATCTCCATCCCAGCTCCATCACGGTCGCGATTCAACCGCCGTGACTTCTTCCTCAGTGGACGCATCTCCCCCTCATCGTCAGAGGACGAAGACTCGGAGCTGCAGCTCTACTCAACCAGCTACGCTGGGCCACGAGATCTCTCCAACTACAGATTCGAGTGAGTAGCGTTGCATTTGGGTCACGGTAGAGGAAGCGGCCGCCTGACTTGAGACCCCCCTTGCCATAGAATGGCCCAGATGACAGGGTACCTAGAGAAGCAGAGCACCAAGAGCGTCGATGTGTGGAAACGACGATGGTTTGTCATGCAGGAAGGCGTGCTGTTCTACTATCGGTCTGAGCAGGACGTGATCGACACGAAGCCATCTGATCGCACGTGCTGCGGTGTGATCCAGCTGGACAACGTCGATTCAGTAACCACTGCCGTAAGCTGATTGATGCACGTAAGAGCGGTGATGATGCTGACCGCACTGTGCTGTCAAACTTCCGATACAGAAGGATTTCGGCATCAGCGCGTTCCAGATCCGTGTGCCTGAGCGCAAATATATCCTTCGCGCTGACACGAAAGAATGCGTGAGAGGTCTTCTCAAGTACATCACCGTTTAGCCGTTTGACTGACGATGGTGATTTTGTAGATGCACGACTGGCTCTTCAATTTTCAGAAATCCATCGCCAATATCATCTCGATGCTGTTGCGCTCTAAAACGGACCATCGCATGAATCGAGTGAATAACAGTTTCTCGCGAAGAGTAAGGACCCGTGTGGGCGTTGTCCCAATGAAGCTGGTACTAAATGTGCTGTAATGCAGAGCTTCTCGAGAGTGAGTCGAAGTGTCTCTTTCGACTGCCAAGATCCTGTAGATTTCGGTCGTATGTCGGCTGATTTCCCTTCGCATCATTTTCAGTACGGATATACGGAGACGAGTGATTGTTCAGATGACTCGTCCGGAGAGCACACTCGGACTAGTCCTCGTCGGGCGAGCAGTCCTTTGAGTTTTGCAAGTTATGGTCCTCGAAGCCCCATTGGCATGTTTACGCTTGATTCCCCGTTTGATGGAATCGGCGACGACAATGTGGGCAATGAGTTGTACGGAGGTATGGGTGGCACGCTTGTTGAAGGAAGAGAAGAAGATGAAGATGAAGACGAGGAGCAGCAAAGTGATTCTCGTCCAGACGAGCAGGCTGATTCTGGGATTGCCCCATCCTCTGCCAATGACGAATCACCTGCGCTCCAGCGCACGTTGTCCCCTCCTGTGTCAACAGGCAAGTGGGTTCCTCGTTTTCTTCGTGACCGCCAAAATGCCGTCCCATCTGCTCCTCCTCCAGTTGATCCATCTTCTCCACCACTTCCAAGCCCTCCACTGCCTGGACCCTCATTGAGTTGGCTTACACGATCTTCCCGAGACACATACGCTGTGTGCACTAGCGAAAGTGAGACCGTGTACTTTGACGACGATGTGAGCTTCACATCTGGGAGTGAGCTGCACGGTGTAACGTCACTGAAGGGCGTACGCAAGAATCTCGAAGATGTTTGCTGCTGCATACCAGATTTGAGTGCGCATTTTCCTTTCGAACAGTATTCAAAACACGCACTGTATGCTCTTTTCGATGGGCATTGCGGAATTCGGGTAAGTGCTTCTATGACTTCTTGTCTGTGTCAACTGGACTGATCATTCCAATTTAGGCTGCACAATATATCAACGAGAAGTTGCTCTCCTATCTGTGTGAACACGACCAGTTCCTCTCTAACGCGCGCCAAGCCTTTACCGATTGCTTCAAGCGAATCGACGACGAGTTTCTGACCAGAGCGAGATCTGAGGTACACTACTTCTTGGTAAATGACAGAAGACTTCTTTGCGATCTGACATCACGAAATGATGTGTAGTTGATCAGTGATGGAAGTACGGCGGCAGTTGTTCTTATTCGTGGAAACAAGCTGTTGACAGCGAATGCGGGCGACAGTCGCGCTGTCGTAAGTGTGAACGGTATCGCCCTCGATGTGATTGAAGAGCAAACGCCTGGACGGCCCGACGAACGGGAACGTATTGAAAGCCTGGGTGGATGGGTCAAAGAAGAGCGTGAGCTCCAGATGTCAAAGTTGCATTCAATGGATTTGAGTGACCCAAGGATCAAACAAAAAGCAGAGCGGGTGGTTCGGTGGGTGAGCGTATACCGAGTCAACGGTGAACTTGCAGTCTCTCGCGCAATTGGAGACATGGACTACAAAGGGAGCGCCTTGACCGACTATCAAGACTGGGGCTTTCCGGAGGGTCACGACCGTCAATTCCACGGGGATCTTGTTGTATGTGACCCAGAGTTCAAGGTAAGAGGCCTCGTAGGTGTTCTTTCCCATGATGGATGCTCATTCATCCGTCTTCGGTTATTACAGGAAATCGAAATCACCCCAGAAGTACAATTCCTGATTTTGGCTTGTGATGGACTGTGGGACACCATCACGAGTCAAGAGGCTGTGAATCATGTGAAAGAGAAGATTACCGAGGGCTACTCAACGAGTCAAATCAGTCATTCCCTCGCGGATCTCGCCATCCGATCAGGCTCATCAGATAATGTGTCTGTGATCGTTGTTCTTCTTCAACCGAATTGAATAAACGATGTACCAAACGCATACAGTTGGGGAAATTGAAGTGAATGCTGCTTCATTATTGTTTGATGTGTGAAGTAGTATTTGGTATGTGTGCAAGGTCCTACTGAACAGACTTGACGATGTCATTGACGATCCGCTTGAAAGCTGGGGCAGCTGACGATTCGGGATATTCGTCAAGGAAAGAAACACCTTCCTCACACGATGCCGTCATTTTATCATCCAGGGGTAAGCGACCGAGAAACGGAACATTGAAAGCTTTCGCCATGGCTTCACCACCACCTGCAGCTGGTGGGAAAACTTGCATCTGAACGGCATATTCAAGAAGCTCCGGGGCCTTCTCTTTCAGCATCTGGAACAGAGAATTATGTGAGTTGAATCCATAAATATGACATGGGAACATTCTACATCGCACCGCCATGAAGTTGTCCGTTTTGTCAGAGCCGTCTTTGTCAACAAACTTGACTTCGTCGAGACCACGCTGCATGCCGCTCATATTCTCGATGACACCCAACACGTCAATCTTGGTCTTGCGACAGAAGTTCAGCTCCTTTCGAACATCGCTGAGCGCGACCTCTTGCGGCGTGGTGACGACAACCGCACCATCTAGACCGGCTTCTTTCATGTACTACAGCAGAGGAGGTAAGTACTCGGACAGGAGGGTGGTTAGGAACAGCGAGCCTACCTGCACAATACTGATGTGTTCGTCAGAAGTTCCAGGTGGCGTATCGATAATGAGGTAGTCAAGGTCACCCCACTGCACGTCAACGAGGAACTGCTTGATGATACCGCTCTTCTTCGGCCCACGCCAGATAATCGCATCATCGGCATTCGGTAACATGAACCCGATCGACATGACACCAAGGTTGTCCTCAACGTACACTGGCGACCAGCCAGCAGCACTCTGATGGACTTCATGCCCAAGCAGACCCAGCATTCGAGGCACACTAGGACCAGTAATATCCACATCAAGCAGACCGACCTGGTACCCCTGACTCGCAAGGGCGAATGCAAGTTGGCACGCGACAGTGCTCTTACCAACGCCACCCTTGCCGGAGAGAACCAAGAGTTTGTGCTTGACGTTGGCCAGACGCTGGCTCACATCCGACACAGCTACAAAACAAAGACGGCGGTTTGTTAGCAGAGTGTTCCCCTTCCTGCGCCACTACAGTGACTCCGCTGGACCTGGATCTGGCTTGCGCGCTTCGCCCGATGCGCAGAGCTTCTGGTTGGGGCATCCAGCGCAGCCCGAGGCCTTGCCGGCGAGGTCTGAATGGACGCCCACGCAACCTGGCGGAACACTGCATTAGTGTGGGGATGAAAGGAGACATATCTATGGCTCTGGTACCGTCGTTGGCGTCGTTGGGCACTGCGTTGGAGCTCATCGTGGCTTCGGCTCTGTTCCTGATGAAGCTATTCCTCCAGTGGAGCTTTTCGTCGCGATGATGCAATCGACCAACACTCTTCCCAGCCAAAGGAGCCCACCACCCACCCACCACCCACAAGCCGTTCTGGTCCAATGGGTGAATGTATCGTTCGCTCAACCCGGGTTTTGCCGCGAACGGGTCTTGCACCTGTGAAACCCGTTTCTGTTCTCTTCTCCAAAGCTATGATCGCACGCCGAGACCCGTGGGCTGCGGGCTCGTTGGTGTGGCACTGGTGTGGTGGGCCGTTCGCCTTTGGCTTCTCGTTCCGTGCGGAAGGCTTCGGTTAGAAGTGTCTGTGGCCACCACCGCAGAACGAACCAGCTCGTCCCCCCGCCATGGAGAACGCGTGGCAGCCACAGCCGCAGCTGCTGCAGGAAGTCGTGACACTGCTGCAGGCGTACCTCGTGCCCAACAATGAGGTGCAGCGTCAGAGTTACATGCAGCTGCAGCACTACCAGCAAGACCTGCAGTTCAACCTCTACCTCGTGCACTTGCTCTGCTCGCCCGAGTTCGACGTGAATGTGCGCCAAGTCGCTGGGCTGCTGCTCAAGCGCAACATCAAGGCCAGTAACGTGGGCGGGAGCAAGACGCCAGCCGAGATGGAAATGCTCGCGATGATCCGGGCCAAGACGCTCCTCGTGCTAGCAGATGAGCTCCACCCCATCCGCTCCACGGCGGGATCGATCGTCACCACGTTCGTTTCGCAGTACACGTTCCTCGACGAGTGGCCGGAGCTCATGCCGGCTCTGCTTGGTTACCTCGAACAGCAAGCCAACATGAACGCGATCGCGGGTGCGTTTGGCGCCCTCGTCAAGATTTGTGAAGACTCAGCCTCCAAGCTCGAGCACTCGCCCAGTCGTCCACTCAACGTGCTGATCCCAAAGCTTCTGCAGTACTTTTACCACCCGCAGGATAGCTTCCGTCGCGACGCTCTGGACTGTATTAACAATGTCCTCATCTATCTGCCGGTCGGGCTCGTCGTGGAGATGAACAACTTCCTCCAAGGTATCTCCCAGCTCACGCAAGATCCATCGGCGGAAGTGCGCAAGCTTGTGTGCAAGAGCATCGTCATTCTGCTCGAAGTCGGTGTGCAGTATCTCCTTCCACACCTCGAGAGCATTATCCAGTTCATTCTTCGTGCCAGCCAGGACCCGGATGAGAACGTTGCCATTGAGGCGTGTGAGTTCTGGGCTGCGTTCTGCGATGTGCCTCAGTTTGACCAAATTAAGGGCCACTTGCAGCCGTACTTGCCGCAGATTGTGCCTCTTCTTTTTGACCGAATGGTTTACAGTGAAGAAGAAATTGCGAACTTCGAAGCTGAGGAGCAGAGCCAGAACGAAAACGTGCCTGATCGGCCGGAGGATATCAAGCCGATTTTCCACCACAAGAGCTCGACGGGAGGTCACCAGCGTCGTGAAGAAGGTGAAGATGGCGATGACGAGGATGATGATGACGAGGACTTTGACGATGACGACGACGACTCCCTCCTCCAATGGAACCTGCGTCGGTGCGCTGCTGCAAGCCTCGACAATCTTGCCAACGGTTACGGCAATGAGATCCTGCCAACTCTTCTCCCATTGCTGCAGGATCGCCTTGCGCGTGAAGGCCCATGGCCACTTGTCGAGAGCGGTATTCTGGCTCTTGGAGCCATAGCTGATGGCTGCTACACTGGTATTACGCCGCACCTCCCGCAGTTGTTCCCTTTCCTGATGCAGAAGATGAACGACCCAACTCCACTCATCCGCAGCATCACGTGTTGGACGCTCAGCCGTTACTCCACGTGGGTTGTTGAACAGGGTGATCATGACAACCTTATCAGCCCACTTGTTCAGGCGATGCTGAAGAGCGTCCTCGACCCACACAAGAAGGTCCAGGAAGCTGCGTGCTCGGCATTCTGCACTCTCGAAGAGGAGGCTCGTGAAGAGCTGGTGCCGTATCTGTCTGCCATTTTGCAAAACCTCATGTTTGCATTTGGCAAATACCAGGCGAAGAACTTGCTCATTCTGTACGATGCGATCGGAACTCTCGCTGATTCTGTCGGCGAGAACCTAAACGACCCGGAGCTGATCAAGGTGTTGATGCCGCCTCTTATCAACAAGTGGAACTCACTGGAAGACTCAAACCGCGAAATTCTGCCGCTTTTCGAGTGTCTCGCCTCTGTTGCACAGGCTCTTGGCAACGGTTTCCAAGAATTCGCCATGACTGTCTACATCCGCAGCTTGCGTATCATCGAGAAGGAGCTGCTTGCCGATGCTCTTCACGAGCAAAGCCCAACGGAATGTGAAGAGGGTGATCCGGAGTTTGTTGTCTGCGCGCTTGACCTGATTTCAGGCATGCTTGAAGGTCTCCGCCAGAATAGCCCAGGACTCGTGGCGAACTCGAATGTGCTTAACCAGCTCATGTTGTGCATCAAGCACGATGTGCTGGACGTGCGCCAGAGTGCGATGGGTGTTGTTGGTGATCTGGCCAAGTACGCGCCAGAGATCCTTGTTCCTGGCCTACGAGAGATGCTGCCTGTGCTGATTGACAACATCGACCCAGATATGCCGACTGTGTGCAACAACGCTAGCTGGTCGGTTGGAGAGATTGCGGTGAAGATTGGTGCCGACATGGAACCATTTGTTGAGAGTTGCCTCGGCCCGCTGATCGGAATGATCAACCGACCAAAGCTTCCTCGCAACTTGATCGAAAACTGTGCGATTACGATTGGTCGTCTTGGTATGGTGTGCCCGGCTGTTGTTGCCCCTCACCTTGGCGAGTTTGCCAAGCGTTGGTGCCGCGCCCTCGCTCACGTCCGCTCTCCGGAAGAGAAGGAGCATTGCTTCCTCGGTCTGTGCTACATGGTCAAGGTGAACCCCAACGGCATCGTGCCCGACTTCATGTACATGTGCGGTGCCATCGCATCCCTCGAAGGTGTCAACATCGACAATGCTGAACTGAAGGAGATGTTGTATCAAATTGTGCACGGCTTCAAGGCGAGCCTCGGTGAAAACTGGCCGAAGTACTTTGGCAGCTTCCCTGAACCGCTCCGCAATTTCCTGGTTTCGCGCTTCAACGTGTAAGATGAACGGCGATCCCAAGGTAACCTCCGCGTTCTGCCGCTCGAAGGTAGGAATCGCGACGAATGGTGATGGATGCCATCCGTCGAGTAGTAGTAGCCATGACATGCAGATGAAGAAATGTAGGCAATTTCGAGAGTTAGTAGAACACTCGACAAGTAGTAGTAGGGTAGTAGTAGGAACACAACCAAACTGTAGGCGAAAACTAGTAGTCAATGAAGAAGCGCGACAAGAGAGCATTGCAGTCGCTGCTGGTCCACATTTGCGTGTACATGATTGATTGATTGCTCATACTACTAACGAGACTAGCACTCCACTAACTCTCCATCTCCACATCACTAGAGTGGTGATCATCCCGCTCTCCCAACTTCGCCTCGTTCATAGGGCCACTTCGGACAACACATTGCGGCGTCCCATTCATTACACTAGCTGATAGCCGCGCTGGAGAGGCAGTTCTTGAAGCATCGAACTTGAATTCGTCGGAAAGAAACTCTTGCCATATCCTGGGCGTGGCGAGACCTTTTGGTGTCGCTAGCTGCCGACGTCGTGACGTTCTGGGTGTTGTCAAATCGATTCCGAGTGGAGACGGCAGCGGTCCGAGATAGCCGCCCGTGTCCATGGACGACATGGCGTGCGTTCGAGTGAATGTGCCTGGGGATGGAGACGGAAGAACTGGCGATGGGAGATCAGTCATCCCAGCAAAAGGAAGCGGCTGCTTGTCCTCGTTCGCGAGGAACTCGAGAAACGTGGGGCTGAGCATGCCACTGGTGCCACCGAAACTCGGGGTGATGGCGAAGCGGCTGCGGGAACTGCTTGTCATGTCACTTGCAGATTCCGACGTCGCACTACCTGGATTTGCCTTGACTGTATGCACCAATAACACCGAGTCAGTATCAGAGCCCGAACAGATCAGCACTCGCTCAAGCGACGCACTTTTGACGCTAAGTGGAGGCGGTACTTGGATCGGAGGCGGGGGAGAAATGCGGCTGCTAAGACGACCCGAGTGCGGAGGAGGCTTTGAGGATGGAGACTTGGAAGGGAGCGCCAAAGCAACTTCCTGATTCGACGGCGAGTCTGTGGACCCTCTCTTACGCGTGAGCCCACAACTGTCACTTTCGGCGTCGATCTTGGCAATATCCTCGACCAGTTGTTCATATCTTGCTCGGACGTCCTTGGCGGTCTTCCCAGGTAGATTTGCTGCTATCCTCGCCCAAGAGTACGGCTTGCCCCTCTGCCAGGTGGCAAGGGTAGTTTCCAGTACTTTGTCTTCTTGAAAGCTCCACAGCTTTTGCTTTCGAGTTGCTGCTGACGGCGCCACACCACCAGGTCGTTTGGGCAGTGCCGACTCGCCTTGCCTTGCTAGGCCCATCTGGGTCTGGGCGTTCATGGCATTGGCGACACACGTGGCTGCGGCACTTAGGGGACTTTGGTGGCTTGATGTTGCTCCTTTTCCTTTAGCTGGCGGAAGTCCTTTCAACTTCTTGATCCAACCGCTCGTGCCGTCTTCATGCGTAGTGACGTGATTCTGATCGTTTGGATCGTTCTGGTTGTTGTTGGTGCCTCCAAAAAGCTGACGGTTCACACCCAAAGAATACGGCGTCGGATCGACGCCTTGTACTGCCAATGCTTGGTTCATTCGAGACAAATGCAGCAGTCGCTGGTGGTTTTGGTGCTGTTGGTTGTGCTGCTGCATCACCTGTAGCTGCATCAGGTGCTGGAGGTATTGGCGCCCATGCACGCGAACTTCTTCGATCGATCGGGTCTGTACAAATGATGCGATCTTCCTCCACTCGTCACCAGTATTCTCACCGCCAAACGTCTCGAGTGCCTGCATGAAGCGCGTGTGCTCGTCGCGCTGCCATTCCGCTACGCTCATTCCCTCTCCTTCCCCCGTCTCCTGCTTGATAGCGGGACCATCGAGCGTGTCTTCTAGGAAGCTGGCGGTCGGTGCGGCCTGGGCGTCGTGCTCCATTGCTGCAGAGCCCAAGCGATCGCAGCGAGTCCTTCGACACGGATACCGACGGGCTCAAGTGAGCGTGAAGAAGTGGAAACGCAATACACAATTCATACGAAATATAATATTGAAGATCACATGTGTATCACATTGTGTGAATCAGTAGTGCAGATTATAGAACATATATGG